>RJWM01003965.1:0-106992 GCA_004363535.1 Dasyprocta punctata
ATTGCATCCATCTATGCTATTAAATTTGGTTATTAAATCTACAAGTCTTTTGGTGTAGTTTTGGGGTCTTCTGTGTAAAGTATTATGTATGATGGGCACTTGGATTATTTCCAAGATTTAGCTATTTCAGATTGTGCTGATGTAAACATGGGTGCACATATATCACTGAGGTTAGATGCTCTCATTCTTCCAGAAAGATACCCAGAAGGAGGATGGAACCTCTAACTCTAGTTTTTTGAGGAATCTACACATTGACTTCCACAGTGTTTGTATCAACCTACAACCCAACCAACAGTGAAGAAGGGTTCCTTTTTTCCCCACAGCCCTGCCAGCATTGCTTATTGGTCAACTTCTTGATAAAGGCTTTTTTTCTGGAGTGACATGGAATCTCATCATTGTTCTAATTTGCATTTCTCAAATGACCGATGACATGGAATAATTTTTCATATATTGACTTTTGTACTTCTTCTGAGAAGTGTCTATTCATCTCGGAATACCATTTTTGAATTGGGTCTTTGAATTTGGAGGGTCTGATTATTTTTTCAGTTATTTATATGTTTTAGTTGTGTCCTTCCTCTGGTTTTTGTATCAGGGTAATGCTTGCTTCCAGGAATGAATTTGGGAGTATTGCTTCCTTTCAGTTTCATTAAAGAGTTTGAGAAGTAGTGGTATTAGGACTTTTCTAAGTATCTTTTGTAGAATTCAGCAGTGATTTCATCAGGGCCTGGGCTTTTCTTTGTTGGTAGGTTTTTAATTACATCTTCAATTTCTCTGATTGGTATTGATTTAGAATTTTTATATCTTCTTGAATCAGCTTTAGTAATTTGTATATACTTCGGAATCTGTCAATTTCTTCTGCATTTTCCATCTTACTAGAATACAAGTTCTCGGGTAGGTATAGATGATCTTCAGGGTTCCTGCAGGATTTGTTGTGATTTCACTGTTTTCATTCCTCATTGCATGGATTTGAGTCATTTCTTTTTTTTTTTTTTTTTTTTTTTTTTTTTTTTTTTTTTTTTTTTTTTTTTTTTTTTTTTTTTTTTTTTTTTTTTTTTTTTTTTTTTTTTTTTTTTTTTTTTTTTTTTTTTTTTTTTTTTTTTGATAAGGTTGGCTAAGGGGTTGTCACTCTGCCATTGGTCCTAACGAGAGTGTTATTTAATTCCCATTGTTTTCATGGTTAGTTTGCTGTGGATTTCCAATTTCATTACACTATGGTCTGATAATATGCTTGGGATAATTTCAATTCCTTTGCATTTAATTAAGCATGTTCTGTGAGCTATTATGAGGTCTATTTCGGAGAACATCTCCTGTGCAGCTTAGAAGAATGTATATTCTGATGTTGTGGGGCGGAACACTGTATGGACATCCACTTAGTCCATTTGTTCAAAAGTTTGGTTCAGTTCTAATATTTCATTGTTGATTTTTTGTCTAGTTGACCTGTCTATTTGTGACAGCTGGGTATCGAGATCCTATTGTGTTAGAGCTTATTTGATCTTTTATGTCTGTTAATATTTGTTTCATGTAGTTAGTTGGGTGCCCTGTATTTGTTCCATATAAATTTATGATTGTTATCTCTTTCTCTTGAATTTTTCCTTTTTCAAGGATATAGTGACCTTCTTTGTCTCTTATTGTGGCTTGAAATCCATGTTGTTTGCAAATAGAATAGCTGTCCCTGTTTTTTTCTGGGTTCCTATCACATGTAATATTGTTTTCCATCATTTGACTTTCAGTGCATAAATTTCTTTTGGAATTAAATGTATTCTTGTATGCAGCATGTTGTTAGATCTTGCATCTTGATCCATTCTGCCATTCTGTTTCTTTTGATTGGTGAATTGAGACAACTACTGTTGATGTTTGTCAATGATGTATTGACATCCTTGTCACGTTATTTTCAGGTTGTTGGCTCCTCCCCCCCACACCCACACACACTGTTTAATTGTTTTCCTTGCCTTGTAGATGTATTCTATTGTAGTTCATGGAGTTTTAGTCCTTGTTATCTCTTTCTAGAATGTCCTTCAGAGCATTTTGGAGTGCTGATTTGGTGCTGATGAATTTATTAAGATGTTCTTTGTCATGGAAGTATCTTATTTCTCCATCAGTTTGGAAGGATAGTTTTGTGAGATACATCATTGTGGGTTGAAGATTGTTTTGTTTTAGGTCTTAAAATATTTCAAGCCCTCCTTGACTTGAAGATTTGTGTTGAGAAGTGAGCTCTGATTTTGATGCACTTTCCTTTACAGATGATTTGTTTCTTTTCTCTAACAGTTTTTAATATTCTGTTCTTGTGTTGAATTTCCAGGATCTTGACTATTGTATTTCTTGCTATATATATATTTTTTCTTATCATATCTAATTGGAGTTCTGTATGGTTCACTTATCCTTTTGTCAAATTGTTTTCCACGACAGGGAAATTTTCTACCATGACATCTGTGAACAGATTTTCTATATCATTTGTGCTATCTACAACTTTTTCATTGACTCCAATCAATCTTAAGTTATTCTTCTTTGTATAGTCTAACAGTTGCTGGGTTGATTTCTTGTGGTTCCATGAAAAGAAATCTTTCTTTTCATGATTACTAACTGCAAGCCTGTCTTCTATATCTGAGATTCTGTCTTCACATTGGTTTATTCTGCTGAGGATACTTTCAGTGGAATTTTTAATCTCTTGGCTATCTGCTTGAATCTGTTTTATGGATTATTTTTCTTTCTTATGTTGGGGATTCATGGTTTCTGTCTTTTTTCTAAGCTCCTCTCTTTTTTTATCCATATCTACCCTTGAGTCACTAAGCATATTTTTCATTGTGATCACCATCTCTATAATAATATGAGAAATTCTTTCTGATTTGAATTTTCTAGTGCTTCATTATTTTGCTTTGTTGCTACCACTTCAGAGAGGCCAGGTGGGTAACCTTTGGACTGTCTCAGCTCATTGCCTCCTGATTTTGCGTTTGATGAACTGGATGTCTGGGGTCGCATCTTATTGAAGTGTCTTCTCATTTTCTTTCTTTCTTTTCTATTTTTAAGTTTATTTCCTGGATTAATGCTTATAAATTGCCTAATGTGAATAGCTTTATTGCTAGTATTTAGAACCCTTAGGAAATGACTGCTTCTCAGAGGTGTCTTCCAGGTATAGCTGGGTTTTGTGTTTTGAGTCTGTTGGAAGATCTTACCTCTTCAATTTATTGGGGATGGGGAGTTGCTGCCCACTTGGCCCAACCCCTTGTTCTTTGGCAGTGGCCCTCATTATTTTATGTGACCCTTAGACAGTTTTTGTTCACCAAGAAGAACAGCTTGTTAGAACAGTTACATCACTTCGGCTAAAGTAGTAAATCAGCAGTAACAAGTGCATCAAGAGAAACCTAGAAAATAAAAAACTGAGGTAACCATTAGTTTACCACCTTGAACTGTATGAACTAGATTTGCACTTATATAACAAAATCTAAAACGAACTAGAAAATTGTGTACACATGCCTTTAATCCCAGCACTTGGGAGGCTGAGGTAGGAGGAGCGTTGTGAGTTTGAGTCCAGTTTGGGCTACAACGTGAGCACAAGGCTGGTCTGAGCTACATAGTGTGACCCTGCCTCAAATAATCAAGGCCGGGAGTTTGGCTCAGTGGCTTGAGTGCCTGTTTGGCAGGTGTGAGTTTGTGAGTTCAATCCCTGGTGCCACCAAAAAAAGAAGAAAAAGAAAATTGTGTACAGTAAATAAGCTCATGGTATGCCAGTTTTACCCTCAAGAGAAAATTTTGAAAGGGTTAGGGTAAAGAATAGAGAAATAAGAGAAGAGAAAGAGATTAGAAGCACATCTGTAGGACAAAGGAGAGTCACACAAACTTTGGGAAAACTGGTTCAGGAGACAGGAGGGAAAGAAAGAAGTATAAAATGAAATAAGAACAATCGCCGGGCGTGGTGGCGCATGCCTTTAATCCCAGCACTCAGGAGGCTGAGGTAGGAGGAGCGTTGTGAGTTCAAGGCCGGCCTGAGCTACACAGTGCGACCCTGCCTCAAAAAACCAGGGCTGGGAGTTTGGCTCAGTGGCTTAAGCGCCTGCCCCGGCAGGCGTGAGGTTGTGAGTTCAATCCCCAGTACCGCAAAAAAAATAAATAAATAAAAATAAATAAAAAAAAAAAAAAAAAAGAAATAAGAACAATCACAAAAAAAACAGAAACCCTGTCCACACTTACCTAAAAACAAGATCAGACAATGAAGGGAAAAAAAAAGCAAAAAAATGTCCATTTCAAGGTTTGTCTCTGCTGTCACTAGTAGACATTGTGTGGATACAGAGTTCAGGTCCATGTTGATTTATCCTAGCAAGCCAGCAGTAGCTTATGGCAGGGTAGTGGATAAACTCAGCAAGCCTATACCTTTATTTCCTCTGAAGTTCAGGCTGGTTTCTGGCCATGAGGCTGGAACCATACCTGTTTAGCCTGAAGCAGTCAGCACACCTCTCGCAGGTTTGAACTCAGTTGGGAGCCACTAGGTGAAGTCAATCATTGTTCTGAGTTCAAACTCAGTTGGCCTCTATCCAAGATGGTACCTGGCCAATGACCCTCTGCCATGCACCACTGAATCCACACCACTTATCAGCCAATGCAATCCACAGCATCCACTGCTTCATTTCACTGCTGTATCTCTCCATGGAGGCCTCTGGGTTTGCCAGCAGCTACCATGTGTCTGCAGGTTTGAACCCCTCTTGCAATGCAGTAAGTCCCAACTTGGAGAGAAAGTGTCACCTGGCACCACCTTCTTTGTTAAAGTTTCTCTCTTTGCTCTCCCCATGGGCTTCAATTTTCTCTTCAGATTCTTCCTGGGTCCAAGGGACCTACTTCTCTCCTTCTCTTTCTTTCTCACGTTACTGTATTCCAGTGTCTCTATACCAAATCTCAATGAGGCTTTTTCTCTGCTGTTTACCACTCTGCCATCTTCCCAAAATTCAGATTCAAAGATTTTAAACTACTTTCTCTATGTAACTTTCTCCAATTTCACTCTCCATATTTATATGCATATGCACTACTGTATTCATTTTAAGTAGAAATTCATTTTTATGAATTTTATACTATGCCAAAAGCTAAGTAATCATTCAATTGCTACATTGTTTTAAAAACCTATGAAATAATAAATACTAAAGAAAGGTTATTGAAAACTGTTTTACCTACCATAAAATCATTGTGATGTAAAATAGATTTCAAATGAAGTAAATTTTTGGATTTTTATGCTAAAATTTACTTTTTATGTTTTTTATTTTATTTTAAAGAGAATAAAACCAAGCAAAATAAAACAGGATAAAGCCAATCAAAACCGGTGTGTATAGGATATGCTATGTACCCCCAAGTCCTCATACTTTTGATGGGGCTGAGTCTGATGCTTGTGATCAGTTTGTTGTCTAGCACCAGGATTAATGACGTGACTGCTACACCCGCCCAGGGGTGGAGCTGAGATACAGTATAAGGGAAGGCGGGTCTTCCTCTTGCTTGCTTCCTCTTCCGCCACCCTCTTTCTCGCCAGCGCGGATTGCGGCTTGCAGCTTGCAGCCGCCATGAACTGTAGCCCCATCATCCCATGCTGCCTTGGAGCCCACTTTATGGACTGAAACTCCCGAGAAACTGTAAGAATAAACCTTTCCTTCCCTAACTTTGGGCGTCAGGTATTTGTCTCGGCAACGAGCAAAAAGTAACCAAGACACGGTGTAAGTGACACAGGACTTCAAAACAACATGAAATCAACAACAGTTACCATAATGCTTCTTGTTGTCTTCAAAATAGCTGCAGTCACCTTCAGACATAGTAAAAATCAAACAAAACAGAACAGAATAGAACCAACAAAAACAAAACAATGAATGCAATAAAGGACTTCAATACAAGAAAATAGTAAATCCAAAATAGCTAACATAATATATCTTACTATCTTTGAGATAGCTGCCCATGCCATCGGATATAACAGAATCAAACAAAACAAAACACAATAAAACTCAACCCAACAAAACAATGAAAATGATATAGGACTTCAAAACAAGATAATAGGGAGTTAACAATGGCTACCACCTTCAGAAGGAGATCCCCCATAGATGCCACACTGCATACTGTGGTCTCTGAATAGATGATCAGACCACCAGCCCTAGACCTGCAAAGTCAGTGACCCACCAAACACCACAAGCATCAAATTGCACTTCACCTCAATAGCTATCATCGCAGCCTGTGTTTCTCCAGATCAGCTGGTCACTTACAGAGGGGGTGGTGCATTGACTCTTCTTATTTCCCAGCCCACACACCAGAAGAGGATGGGCTCTGGCTGTCCCCCTGGCAGCAGTGACCTGTGCATGGTGCTGGTTCACGGGGAGGACTTGCTTTATGATGACCTCTTGTTCTCTTCCCCTGCAGTCTACAAATGGTGCTGACTCACAGGAAAAGGCTGGGGTCTAGTTATCCCCCCAGTCAGCAGAGACCTGCACATGGCACTGGCTCACAGGAAGGGCTTGCTTCTTGGTAAATTCTTGTTCTTTTCCCGTACAGTCCATGAATGGTGCTGACTCATGGGAAAAGACTGGGGTCTGACTGTCCCCCCATCAGTGGTGGCCCCTGCTGTTTCACAGGGAGGAATTCTGTGCTAAAATTCAGAATTTTTAAAGTCATACTTATTTTTATTTAAAAAAAAATTTTTTTAAATAAAAATAAGTATGACTTTTGGCCACCATCTCCTGGAAATATAGATGTTCCAAGATATTCAAAAACCTACTTTTTACTATCTCTCATTGTTGTACTTATGGATTAGAAATATAAATGTGGACCTTTTCTAAGAAGAATACTTTTATGTTCCACTCAACAATAAAGGTAAAATTAGGTTAACAGAATTTTGATTTTGAAAAAGGACCTTGATGTAGCCTAGCTACACCCTCTGCAAAATACTTCTCAGCATCCTCATAGTAGATGTGTGACACTTGTGCTTACTTACCCCCATGACAGGAAACTCATTACCCTCGAAGTTAACCCAGTCAGCATTTCTGAGCATTTACTGTATGCCTGATTTTATTGAGCTTAAATCTAGCTGGAAGTGTCAGACAATAAGCAATAAAGTCAATAAGTAAGTAAACTATATAATACATTAGAGTTCATTCCATTCAGATGTCTCTTTTTGTCAGAGAATTTCCCTTTTATTTTCTTTCATATAATGACTACGTAGGTATTTGAAGAAAGTCTCCATTGTCCTCTGAGTCAACTGACTCTCAAGCTGTGCACTTGTAGTTGGCTAGGCTGTTTCTTATATTTGTTTGTGTGCTGGCAATGCTTTAACAAAGTACCACTGACTGACTTAGACACCAGACATTTCCTTACCATTCTGGGTGATGTAAGTCCAAGACCAAGGTGCTGATAGAATTGGTTTCTTCTAAAGGCCCCCCATTCTTAGCTTAGAGGTGTCTGCCTTCTTCTTGTATCCTTTTGTGATCATATTTAAGCATATATTTCTTTTCTTCTAAGCACTCTAGGCATGCTGGATTGGTATCCACCACTGAGACCTCTTTTAACCTTAGTCACCTCTTTCAAAATATGTCTCCAAATAGAGTGCATTTTAAGGTACTAGGAACTTTTTGGGAAAACAAATCCACAGTAGCAAGTCTGGGAATGAACCAGAGAATGTACATTTCTAGCAAGTTCGCAGATGCTGCCATTTGGAGAACACGCTCAAGAATCACTGGTATCAACATAATTCATAGAGATTAGAGCAGGGAGTCCAGAGCTGGACATGGGCTTTAAACTCTCTGTGCAACTTTATTAGGTTATGAAATCTCTATTCCCTTTACCATTCTGTGTAAAAGGAAATAATACCCTACACAGTAGCATTGTTGTTATGATTGATTGAGTTACTCTATGTAACTGGATCGTGCTAGCATAGAATCAGTGCTATGGATCTCCTTGTTGTTGTCATCATCATCTTCAGCATCAGTTGTCTTGGGGTGTGTTTTTTTTTTCTCTCTAAGATGCAGAAAAGAATGATGAATGGAGTTTGGAATTTACATTCCAAAATTTTCAAGAATATAGTTTTGAATTTTCATTCAAATAGATGTTATCTGATACAAATTGATTTTTACAAATTTAACAATTTGTATTTTGACTTTTCTTAATTTCTTATCTGAAGAATTAATACATAATTTTGCAGTAGTTCTCCATGATCTTTCAATTGTAAATACAGTAATGTCTTCTCTCACTTTAATATTATTTAAGACGTATCAGAATGGGCCAATTCAGAATGTTGTACAAACCCACAAAATGCCACCGTAGAATAGGAATAAACCTTGACATATCTTTAAATTGTTAATGACCATTAGAAAATACCTCATTCATAAGATATTTAAGTCTTCTTCCATTTACATTTTCAAATTACATTTTCTGTTCTATTGCCTTAAAATCTTTTTTCTTATGAATTACATGCAGCAGATATAAAGAAAGTCTATAAAACAGAGTTTAATGAACTATCATACAATGAACACCATATAACTGCCATCTAGCCCAGAAACCAGTCTTATGAACTGCTTTTGGTGAGATAATGGTTTGTGTTTGCTTCCTTCGTTATCTACAATCTCTACTTTAAGGAACTTTTCTGAATTTGGGAGATTCTGTTAGTTCTCCTTCAACTTTTATACTCACAATTACCCTTCCTAACCATGAGTTGCTCCTAATTGACCCTTTCACTTTTGGGAACCTCAAGCTAATAGTCTTAGGAAACAAAAAACAATGGCTTTTAGAATTCTTTTCTTTTGTTTTTCTTTTTTGAAAATGATCAAACCAGTCATATCTGAAAAGTGATTTGGATAATTTTTATATGTGCATTCCTTTCCCTTTAGATATTTCAAAGATCTGCTGTTTTTGTTCTCTTAGCCTTAAGGTCCATCCTTTTTTTTTTTTTAACCCATGTGGCATTATTACTATTGTTGTTTTTATTATTATTATTATTTCTTTCAAATAAAACAAATGCTTTGCACTCCATGAGGATAGGGGTGGTATCCTTGTGTTTGTTTTCATTCACCAGATCAAATTGTAAAATTCTGTGCTATAGTAGACAGTCCAGTCATCTTTATCTTTTAGGTATGGTTTGAATTTTTCCGTTACTGGATTTTTCATTTCAAAGTACATTCTTCCACAGTTATTAATGTAAAACTTCTTAAGAGAATGACAAAAGAAAATTTTGGAAATGGGTTTTGGAATATTTTTGTCATTGTTTGGAATCCAGATTCAAAACCTATTTACTGCCATTGTCAGAAATAACTGATCATGCTATGTTATTGTTCAAATAGAATTTGATACTGTAAAATCTTAGGGGCTGGGGCTGGGGATTTAGCTCAGCAGTATAGCACCTGCTTGGCAAGCATGAGGTCGTGAGTTTGATCCCAGGTACCCAAAAAATAGAACCTTAGTGTCTGCAAGTATGTTGGAAACTGCTAAGCCTAAGGAAATGGAACTTTTGTCCCCTTAATTTAAGAGCTAAACCATCTCGAGAGGGTCTCAGTGCTGCTAGATCTGCTCTGTCGTCTGATGGAACATCTTGTTGTATAAGAGGGGGAAGGAGGAAATTAAACTCCGCCAAAACTCAAACATCAAATCCATGTGAAATGACACTCGTTGTACTTACACTGATTGGAGACTCCATCTCCAGACTCCATCACTCTTGAATGCTAGAGACCCTCAATTACAGTGACCTTTGTACTACTTACTTGATAAGTCACATATGTTTTCTTCCTAGATTCCCTGCTGTCAAGAAAAAATTTATGGCAGAACTAAAAGAATTACGGCACAAAGAGCAGAGCCCATATGTGGTACAAAGCATTATCAGCTTGATAATGGGGATGAAATTCTTTCGAATAAAGATGTATCCAGTGGAGGACTTTGAGGCCTCTCTTCAGTTTATGCAGGTAAAGTCCTGGGCAGAGACCCAAGTGGCTATCAATTTGAGCCATTCCTTTTATCGAAATGACACACTTGGAATGTGTCAGGCAGTACCCAATTTACACTGGTTTAACTTATAGTATTTCAACTTTACAATGATGGAAAGGCATATACATTTAGTAGAAACCTTATTTCCCATTTGAATTTGATACTTCGTTATGCTACCATGATGCAGTCTCATCCTCTCTTATGACTCTGGGTAGCAGCAGCAACTGCAGCTCCCAGCCGGCTCCACAATGCCTAACAGAGACAATGGACGTTCATTACTGAGATATGCTGCTAATTAGCAAATGCAGTTTCTCTTCACAGTAATTTCAAATAATGATGTATTTATTGGGATATATCACCATCATGAGTCGAGAAGCATCTGTACTTGACAATATAGGAAAAAAAAGTTCTGCCTTCTCAATAATTCATGAAGAGCCTTGGAACCAAATAGCATTGCAGAAACATAATTTCAGTTTTAAATTTTCATATCATTTTTGACATTGGGTATACATAAAATTTCTTTATTATTGACTTATTTCAATCATTGGTACATATTGCTCTGTGAATAAACTGTTGCTGACTTTTTTACTTTTAGAACTGATAGCATTAGGTTTACCATATCAACATTACAGGCAGGAGAACTTTATTGAAGATAGAAATCTGTTCTTCCTAGTGAAAGGAATCTTAATTTTTCAAAAAATTAAGCAAACCATACAGGTTTAATGTCTGTTGATCAGAATTCATCATGATATGTAACAAAAAATTGTTGCTGATGAAGACTTTACAAGGGCTGGGAGTTTGGCTCAGTGGCTGAAGCGCCTGCCCTGGCAGGCGCGAGGCTGTAAGTTCAATCCCCGGTGCCGCAAAAAAAAAAAAAAAAAAAAGACTTTACAGAGCACAGCTCTATCAAGAGTTTATAGAACTTTGGTATCTCAAAGGATTTTTCCAGTGCTACTGTAAATTAAACTTAGGGATGATCTTACTAAAGAGTGTAAATACAGGTATTATGAATTTAGGCTGTACCAGTTCACAACTGAAAAGATGGGTGATAAGTATAGATGGGAATGTAGATAAATTTCAGCCCACGTGCACTGATAGTATAAAGATAAAACAGCATATTTACTTTGGAGAATATCCTGGTAGTTCCTCAGATAACTAAATGTAGAATTATTGGCTAATTCAGAAATTTCATTTTAAAGTATATATCCAAGAGAAATGAATATATATGCCCACACAGAAACTTTAACACAGATATTCATAGGAGCATTACTCACAGTAGATAAAAAGTGGAAGCAACCCAAATATCTCTGAAGTGATAAGTAGATGTGCAGAATATAGTATATCCACACAGTAGAGTATTTGACTCTAAAAAGGAATGAAGTTTAACACAGACAACTTTGAAAACAGTATGTTAAGTATAAAACCCAGACACAGAGGCCACAATGGATATGAATTCATTTACATGAAATGTCCAAAATTGGCAAATTCATAGAGGCAGAAGGTAGACTAATAGTTGTCTGTAGCTGAGGATGAGGTAGATAGAAAGACTGGGGGTAACTGACAAAAAGTGTAGAGCTTCTTTTGATCTCATTAAAAAGTCCTGAATTTATTTGTAATAACAAACCTGTGTCTCTGAATATACTGAAAACTGATGAATTGAACACTTTTCATAGGTGAATTAGATATGTGAGTCATATCACAATCAAACTGATACATGCAAGAGAGAGAGGGAGTAGGGTACTGTATACTAAACTTCTTGGGTTTGAATTCAGGTACCAGTACTTACCAGCCATGTGACACTTAACCCCTCCATCCTCCTTCCCAGCCACATTTATTTTATGTGCAAAGTAGTGGCAAAAACATTGCCCTTAGAAAATAATTTTAATGCAAGTATTCAGTGACTAGTAACTGTTCTGTTATTTTTATTGCACTCTGGAATTGATAATTAATGTGATGTGCTTGAATGACTTGAGGAAGTATTTACCTACAAATGCAAAATAATAGAGAAAAAGGGCCATGGTCCTAGTAAGTGTGTAGCTCCGTTCTGTAAAGGAAGCAATGTCAGTGGCTTCCTAGGTTGGTGTACCCCAACCGAGGCAGAGATCTTAATGTGATACTGATGGGCTAAGAAATTTTGCAACTGTGTTTGGCAGCCTTCCTAGTAGTGGCCGCAGTAAAGTTTTAAGAGTTAATACAGATATTAGCATGTCATCAAATACATGTAACTTTGGACTGTTAAATAAAAACTCTCTCAAAGCAACCACTATAAATTCCTAGCATAAACCTTGGAAGGAGAGAGGTGCTGGCAGAATTCAGGGCAGGAGACTTTCCTGCACAACCATTCCATGGGCTACCATCGACTGTAGCTGCTTGTATCAACAGTGCCTTCACAAGTAAAGACCTCCTTGCTGGGGAGCGATTCCAAAGGTTTCCTTGTGCAAGGTGGAGAAGGGAAATGTTCCAGACTTGCTTATGAAGTGATCAGAATGATAAACATATCTAAAATGTCAGGGTGAGCAACTAAGCAGTTCTTTTCCCAAGGCTTTCAGGCATAGGGCCTAACGTAAGTTTACTGTCCTTTGCCTTTCTTCCCATATTAACCTTCCCTGGGGATGTATGTTTGTGGGCTAATCAATGACCCAGAGCTCATACAGGGTAGATAAGCAATAGAGATATATAGGTATATATTTTTATATATAGACTGAGCTAGCTAGTAATCGAGTGGACAAATGTGTACTTTGTAATTATAGATGCTTTGCCCTTTCAGGGTAGTGATTTGAAATAGAAGTGGAAAGAGAGATAAAATTAGCCTTGTAAAATCCTTCTGAGACCCTTACAAGCATTTAGAGTTCAATGTGAATATTTGAAACCGGTGATTTTTAAATTAATTGTGGGACATGCTGTGTTGGTATTTGTGATTTAGTCGAGAACTATTTACTTAAATTTGTTTAAATACATTTCACATGCACGTTTTAATCTACTTTCCTTCCCTATATTCTTTGTCTGCTTCCTAGGAATGTGCACATTATTTCCTTGAGGTCAAAGACAAAGATATCAAACATGCTTTGGCTGGACTTTTTGTGGAAATCCTGGTCCCAGTTGCTGCTGTGAGTTACATTTTCATTTCTAAGAACTTCTTGAAATTGGATTACAGACTCAACAATTTCATTAATAGAATATTCACATGCATCTCTATTTCAGGCTGTTAAAAATGAAGTAAATGTTCCCTGCCTCAGAAACTTTGTGGAAAGCCTATATGATACCACGCTGGAACTTTCTTCTCGAAAGAAGCATTCCTTGGTTAGTAACTATGAGAAAATTCAAAAACAGAAGCAAAACTGCAGAAATTAATTTTCTATGCAGAAGTCTACTTGAGAGTCTTAAGGGTGCTGCAGAGGGGAGAATTACCTACAGCCATCTGCAAAAGATTCCACTTTCAAACTTGGAAAATTACATTTAGTGTTGACTTGCAAAATTACATTTAGTGAATCACTGTAACATAAGGGGATTAGACCTTGTCACCTCAGCTGCCCCTTCTAGTCCTGCTGTTTATTTTTAAAATGGGTTTAACTTGATTTTTGTTTCAATTTCTGAGAATTTTTTTCCAATCTGAAGGTTAAAGTTTATAATAACAGTTTCTCTTCTCAGTCCCCAAGAGCTTGCAATGGCTAATTCCTATCCTGATCATCAAAATCAAAATTTAACTAGGCAAGAAAGGGAGACAGGAAGTAGTTCCCTACAAACGAGATTCTCTGAAGGCTGGGAAAACAATTCTTTGGAAGGCTTTGATGCTGTAAAGCAGCCCTGAGTCTTTTAAGTTGCCACTACCTTTTTTACCCCTATGGTAAATAACAGTCTGATTTATAAATTAAAAAATGGTGTGTCCTGTATAATTGTGATAGTCTGGGATTTCAGAAATATGAACATCACCATCATAATGTGAGTTAGATATTCAGTGTTCCTTTGCTGGTAGTAGTGACAAATTTGGTCATTTGTCTACATTCCATGGGCATGGTGTCTGGCTGTGAGCCACTTTTTTAGACTACTATCTGGTATTAGATTTGTGAATTCATTGGAAGCAGCAGTTCAAAGTCCTTAAAACTAGTTATTTAGAGAAGAAAAACACTAAGTTAATGGATTCTGGAGAACTGAATCTCATCTATCACAATTGTTTCTTCCTAGTCCAGGTTAATAGATGAGCCAGTTACATTTCTGTTTAAATCTTAATTGGCCTAATTTCTTGGGGAGCCATAGAGGTGTTGAACTATTCGGTTGAGCAAAATGGTGGTGTGTTCTCAATGTAGGCTTTTTGGGTGCCTGTCCATTAACTTTTGTCTTCTCCAGTTACTGTGGGAAGCTGGCCCAGTTAGGCAGGAAAAGCCCAGTAGCACCTCTGTTTATTTGGTTGTAAGCAAATTCCTCCCACAGTTAAATTTGTCTTGGTAGAGTTTACCAACGCAAAAACATTTCTTTTAGCAATCTTCCTTAATTACAGGAAGGTTGCATGCAAATGAAAATATATAAACCTACTTCTGAGATAGTAGATACTGTTAAGTGAAAAAGCCAGTAACCTTTTTAAAATGTGTGCTTTTCTCCTTTTTTCTGGAGATGGAGAGTTATCAAAAATGGTGAGTTTGTTTTTAAAGTTCATTAATGAAGACAAAGTGAATTGGACTTTGATTTTACTGTACAGGGAACATTACTGTACACTACCCATAGTCCTAGATTATTCCATCCCCAGCATTATCAGAAAACATTTGCAAAATGTTCATCCCTGCTAATTCACCCATTGGGCCTTGTGTTATACAATATGCTGTTAATATGCTGCAACCTACAGGGTTGCAGAGGGAGACAGTGAAATAATTGGTGCAGAGAATGTATTACCCAGTACCTTACTACAATATCAGTCATCCGCTAGGGCTGGTGTGGGAGTCAGTGGTAGAGAACTTGCCTAGCCTGGAGAAGACCCTGGATTCCATCACCAGCCGTGCAAAAAGGAAAAAACAACACATTCATACTGTGACTTTGTCTCCTTTCTTCCAGGCTTTGTACCCTCTGGTGACCTGTCTGCTCTGTGTCAGTCAGAAGCAGCTGTTCCTGAACAGATGGCACGTGTTCCTCAACAACTGCTTGTCTAACCTGAAGGTTGGTATTTGCCCACTCAACCAAACACTCTTTTATCAAAATTTATGGTATAGTTCTTAGGCTAGTACATGTACTTCTGAACAGAGATAGGAAAAATCCCTTCAGATTTGGGGAAAATAAATCTGTTCTAATAAAGTCTACTTAAAGATATCATTCAATGCCAGGGATATAGCTCAATGGCATAAGCACCTGCCTGGCAAGCACAAGGTCCTGAGTTCGATTTCCAGTACAAAAAAAAAAAAGTGATACATATTCAGAAAATATCATTAAGTGCTGCTTTATAAACATGTGAATAGAAATATTTATCTAAAATAATAATAACCACATTTAGCTGATTGAAGCAGATAGATTGATTTCTTATGCTCACCTAGTATTCCTCTATCTCCTTCAGTTTAAGAAAATAGCTCCATTCTGTGGAAGGGTTGACCTAGTAACAGGCCACACTTGCCTCCATTGCTGTTGTATGTAATTACTTCGGGGTATTCTGTTTCAGTTACACAACAGTACCAGTCCTAAGTGCCCACTGTTGCCCAGGTAGTCAGCACAGGGCCAAGTGATGTCAGCGATAAACTCATGGTCCTTAAGACCAAGGAGCCCATGGTGGAGACAGCCGTAATAATTAGCTTCAAAACTAAGCTGTATAGCTTTGAAGTGGTAAACATGTTTTAAATTTCAGTGATTGATAAAGACAATAAGCCCCTCCCTATTCTAAGTACAATATAATACATTCTTCACACTCCTTCCTAGTTATGTCCAAAGCTGTGGGGGGTTTTTTAACAGGTGCGATAGTTAGTATTTTCAAATTTTTGAAAAAAGCTTACTTATGAAATTTTATATGTGCTCATACATGTTGCCTTATTTTGTGTTTTCTCTAAGACACTTTAGTGGTGAAGATTAATTATATTATTTTGGTACTTACCATAATTGCACAATAATCTGCATTAGAACTATTTTAAGGACCAACTGTGTACTGACTCTAAAAGCTGATTGTGAAATCCAAGATTAGAATCATTCATTTTCTTCACATTGGCAGTGAAATATAATAGCAGTGAATAAAGAATGAAGCTTTTGAATTCTTCAAAAAATGAAATGTTTTCAGGTTTATCAACTGTTATGTAACAGCCGCTTTAAGGTACTTTGAGGATTTGTCCATCTGCCATACAACCACAAACTGCAGCCCAATGTTAGTTTTGTTATTTGGTCCATTTTTAAGTATCCAGTTATTAATCTAAGTTAATTTCTTTTAAATTTTACACAAATAGAAAATAGTCATTTGTTCAAAACAGAAAGAGAAATGATTCAGAATGTTTACACTGAGCCTTTCTGCGTGTGTTATGTTTAATGTGTCTGATGAATTTAGGACTAAAATATAAATATTTCACATAACAGTTTATTGCTGTGACCAAAAAGGCCATACTGTTTTGGTCCAAATTATTTTTTGAAACATGGCAGAGCATCTTGTTTTGGAACTTAATTATTTCAGGGTTGTAATATTGTTTAGAGCTCTAGTCAAAGCCTACCAAAAAGACTTACTAAGAGGATTATGAACTACACCAAAGAGGACTGGATCTAGTTGCTGACCGTATTTCACTCCACGGACATTTCACGCATTAGGATTTCTAAAACAGAGGCTGTAGGATTAGTAAGGGCATGTAGAGTCACTGTTATATATAGACTGATCAACATTCCAGAATTCAGCCCAGCTCAGCAAAAGTTTATACAGTGTCCACTGTATGAGGTGCTAAGGAAGAGGCTGGAAGTGGGAAGAATGTGGGAAGGTGACTATATAAAACTACATACAGGAGCCAGGCGTGGACTCCCAACCCTCGGAAGGCTGAGGCAGGAGGAATGTTACAAGTCAGAGACCAGCCTGGGCTACAGAGTGAGCCCAAGGCTAGCCTGAAGTGCAGAGTGAGACCCTGTCTCAAAAAGACAAAAAAAAAAACCTCCATACAGGATGAAGAGTATGAAATGGAGACAATGAGGGTTGGAAAGTGGGAGCAGGGATATATCTGTGTGACCCCATGAAATATGAAAGCCCAGCGTGGTGGCATACTCCTATAATTTTAGCTACTCCACGGTCTAACACAGGAGAATCACAAGTTCAATACCAAACTGGGCAACTTGGGAAGAAAGTGGAAGAAGTAGGAACCAATTAATCATTGTACATTGCATTTGTAATCTATACATAAAACATTCCAGGTCTCCTCACGCATTCTCAATTGGGAACACTACTGAAAAATGAATATGGCTTCGAAAATATCCTCTGCCTTGATAGCTTCAGTAATTTATACCTTTTAGAACCAGCCACATCATTTCATAACTGGCCACCCGCCCAACCCTTCCCTATGTGCGTCTTCGGTAGCTTTCCCTCCCTTCCCTTCCTATCCCAGGTGCTTCAGGATAATGGGCCTAATGTTATTGTCTTCCACGTTGACCTTGGCTGCCATCTTTGACGTGTTTTGCAGAGGAGAGCCAAAAGGATGGCCGAGTGACACGAGCAGAGATGTGCGTGAGCACAATCAGGCACATGCTTTCTCAGAATCAGTGTTCACTTAATGCCAGTGTCCTGGGACCAGGCAGCTCTGGGAGTGCAGACTTGAATTCTTTAACATTTATACTTAATTAGCCTAGTCAATAATATCAGCAATAGGCCATTGTAAGGTAATGAAAAATTCATGGCAGCTTTTCACCAAAACAGTCACATCTTTCATGAACTATAGCTCAGTGGTGACCAACTGTTTTCTAGTAATTCATGTCAGAATTTGAACACATTGAGATGTTTTAAAAAAATGCATTCCCTTCATATCTGCCATATGACATCTAACTCTGAAGAAAGGAAGTATGCTTTGTAAACTTGATTTAATAGTACTTTTTAAATAGAATATTTATTACATTCATTACTGTATACTAGTTTCTTATCCTTTAAAATAGATATAATTGAGTTTTAAATTTTTTTCTTTTTATAAAAAATGCATGCAATATTATGAGTGAAACCCAGATTATAAAAAAACAAAACTAAAGAAAGCAAGCTTGATCATAAGAAAGCATATATCATATGGTTAATAATAACAGCTCTTATTCATTGGTGATCTATTAAGAGCCAAGTGAAGGGTTGAGGCTTTATATACATTGTCATGGAGCATGACAGTGCCACCAGCTCCCCTGAGCTCATGTTTTTATGGGTGTTATTTTTGTTTTTCTAAAATTTTTGCTCAGCAATACTTCCACTGGAGGTTAGACATTCTTCAGGGTAGTTTCATAACTGGAGGAAGCAAATAAGAAATCTTCTTGTTTGAGTCACTACTTGGATTAGGGTATGAACTCATTCGCTGATTTAGTTAGCCGGCGGGTCAGCACTTCTCTCCATGGACCCTCGCAGGCACTGGCCTGGGTGCTGGGAACACGTGATAAGTGACTTTGTAATTCAGTGGAGGAAACAGGTGATAAGCAAGCAGTAAATACAGGAGAACTAAAACTTCAGACAGCGATAACTGCTCTGAAGAAAATCAAATAAAGTGTTAAAATAGGGAGTGGTCCATCCAGGGAGAGCCAGAAACGGAGATCCAGCAAGGTCCTTTGATTTCCACTAAGAATCCCAAAACAAGTGTGGTTGCCATAAGTAGGACGTATAATAAAAATTGTCTTCTGCACTTAGTATATATTTATGTTTAATAATTACCATGATATCTACAGAATACTTTTCAAAACCATTTCATATAATGTTATTAATGATATCTTTATTTCATAGAGTACTATATTAATTCTACAATTGTTGCCTGAATGCTTAAAACATACAGCAGCATTTATTTAAAAATAACTACTGTTCTCTTTGTAAATACCAAGTTTAAATGGTATAGCATCAGCTATTTTTAATAACTAGTTTTCAGGATGAAATTACTCTGCTTAATATTAATCTCGTTTCTGTAATCTTAAGAAAATCTCATTCTCAAATGAGAAAATCTTACTCAGACATTGCAAAGAAAAATAAGCTCCATACATTGTCAGGAGCAATTTTAGAGATTATTCTAACCTTTAGCAATATGTTATTTGGGTGTTATGCAGTCAATACCAAGACCCTATCACCAACCACTGGTGAACGCAACCGTCCCCTTTTGTCACTGCCAATTTCAACTTAACTAGAGAATAATTTAAAGAAGATAAGCTTGTCATTGGGCAAGCTGACATGTCAGTGAAATCTTGTGGGGGACTGAGGTAAGATGCCATCAGTCTAGGAAAGATCTGCTCTAAAGCCCACTGCATTTCTGAACCATTGTATAAGGAAACCTCAGAGCCACAATAAATACATAAACAATTAATTGTCAAGAGTCACAGGTTTCAACAGAACAATGGTCTATGACCTTATAGCTGAAACCTTTGATAGAAATCAGTGGTATGAGAAAATGCTAAAAATATCTACATCCTGAAAATATACACCAAGCATCTGTTAGCTGCTAAGCAGGAAATACAAATACAAATGAGATCAAGGTCCTGTGCTCAAGGAGAAGCAATCTGGTAGGTCCTACTAGCATATGTAGGCAGCCTCTGTATAACTTCGTGCTGAAGTGGAAATTTTAATGCTGCACAGTGAAGACACTAGGGCCAGATCGCCTAGGTTTAAATTCTGGCATTGCCATTTATTAGATGTGTGACATTTTGTAAATTGACTTCCCTGTGTCTTGATCTCTTCATCTGAAATATTAACAGCATTTACTTCATGTTTTTATGAGAATTAAAATGCATCTACACATATAAACCAGCACTGTCAGCTTTTCATTACCATAACAAAATACTGGAGATAATTAATTTAAGGGGAAAAGGCTTACTGGTATTTTGACTGTTTTAGAAATTCAAGTCCATAATTGAGTAACCCCTTTTGCCTTAGTCCAGTAACAAGACTACAGCAAGCAATAATGCCTAATATAGTAAGTACCACATAATATATACATTCTAATTTCTAGAAAAAATACACTTATTAAAGTAGAAGTCCCAGCTGTCATTTGTTAGCCTGTAATTTTGAGCAATTCATTAGGCCCTTCTCAATTATAAATTCCTTCAATTGATATCATGTTATATAAAAGAACTTCGGAAAGGCCAAAATACATATGAGTGCAAGATCCTGATTATTGTCATTATGATACCATGAAAATTAGCTTCAGCTGCAACCCAAGGCTTACCTTTTGTGTAGGTTCCATACGAAGAAATCTTGCTTATGCATCAAGTTCTTCACAGTTTTTATTTTTAGTATTTAACCTGCTCTCTTATAGACACTGAGAACACAAAGTTGAGCAAACCAAAATAATCTGGAACTCACATGCCAATAGGAAATATGCAAATAAAGGAACAGAAGCACATTTTAGGAAATAGTAGGAGCACTGGAGAGCCTCTTCTGGGTCTAGGGAGAAGAGTGGAGGACTTGGGAACAGAAGAGGAGTAACACCTAAGTTTCACCAGGCAGTACAGATTTTCCAAGCAGACCAAGGATAAGAGGCATCTGAGACATTCAGGAACTTGTGGAAAACATCTTACTGTCTGAGGGGCACTGGCTTAAAATGGCACTGGGATGCCAGATACCAATGGTGCTTTGTGTGCCATGTTACAGAATTTTTGCATTGTCTAGTAGGTCACTAGAAGCCACTTAAGCACTTTGAATGCAGAAAATTAAATAATCATGTTTGTATCTTAAGAATATCATTTGACTATGCAGAGAATGAAAGAGAGGCCAGAAATCACTTTTGGAGGCAACTGCCGTGATCAGTAGTATCATCCTGAAATGCTAAAGAATCAATCACAGACAGAACAAAATAAAAGCCTAAGTCCGCCTCTGCACTGCAGGCTCTGTGGGAAGAGCAGTAGACAATCTCAGAGTCTTAGGAGTGGAAGAACATTAATTAGAATCAGATGCCCTAAAATGGAGAGCAGAAGGAACAGGAAAATATTTAAAAGTTGAAGTTTGAAACCAAAGACGCTAACATTTCATTCAAGATGCACAAGATCAATTGAAAGGATGGAGTGAGACTCGGGAGTGAGGACTGAAGGTGAAGTCCATCAGATTACAGAACCCACGCCCTCCTCTGACTGCTGTTATTGCCTGGATGTTTGCAGCAGTGACAGTGTAGCTCTGCCTCTCTCTCCTGCATGCTCCACATTGCAAATGCAGGATTTCCTGAAACTGTGATGTTAGGATCTCTGTCACCATGTTGAGTATCCTGATCCCCTCACGGAAGGTCACCCTGGCAGCGCCCGTGTTCCTCCTAAGTGTTACGAGCTGCCGCTCCTCCACCTGGCACCCTGCTTTGACCTTTGCCAGCACACAAACTATTTGCAGGTTCCAAGACATGACCTGTTTTCACCATCTCTCTTAGCTTCTGTGTACTGCTGCCTCTACCTACAAAGCACTTCCTCCTACCATTATTTTTATACCTTTCGGAGCTTTCAGTACCCAACATGGTCCAGTGAAGCCACCCACATATTTTGTCAATGAATTAATGAATGAACAGTTCATCTGAGTTTTCACCTGCTCCTGGAAACCTTTGCATACTCTGATGAGTTTGCCTTCTTCTATACCCCAGTTCCTCTCTCTGCTAATCTTTAATACTGTCTTGGACTTGACCAGTTTTTGTCTAGCTCCCATCCCCCACAGATGGAGGCCATCATAATGAAAAGGATGCTCTTTCTATGTCCCAGGCTGTAGAATGGTGTCTGGTACACATCACTCTCAATAAATAATGGAGGTTAATTAGATGGGATTAGTGGGAGGGAAGAAGGGGTTAGGAAATCAAAACAGTAGTAGTGTTTAAAGGGACGTAATTAACAATGCAAAGAACAGATCAATTCTCCTGTTGGTGCTACAGGATTTATTCCCTAGGATGGAGGGAAAAGGCAAGCTCTTAACTACTCATATTGGCTTAAGAGAGAAGAAACTGGCTTCCCTCAGAATTGCTCTGGTCTACCATCAGAGCCATTTGGGTTCCTCCTCACAGATTATTTATCCAATACAGCGGCAGGCAGATACCCTGGGAGTAGCAGATGATAGAGTGTACTTTGTCACCCACCTGCCACCCACTGGGATCTGTCTTTCCCACACATTCAAAGAATCTTCTCCATATATTACCATTTAATCAACAATCTTACCTTTTGATTTCTGTTGTAGAACAAAGACCCCAAGATGGCTCGAGTTGCTCTGGAATCTCTGTACAGATTGCTTTGGGTTTACATGATTCGAATTAAATGTGAAAGCAACACAGCTACTCAGAGGTAAGGAGTTGGCTTCTTTTAATGGTGACCATGTCATTGAGCCAATAGCTGTAAATCACATTACCCAGCCATCACAGAGTGATACTGCCTACCCTACTCAGCTAGAACCTGTTCAGAGCTAATAGTTTCTAAAAGATCTAAGTCCTGAAAACATTTTCAGGCTTTCTGTCGTCATTGACTTGGCAGCCATTGCTGAAACTCCTGCCTCTACCAGGAGACAGGTCTACTTCTAGGATTACATATGCCACTAACAGGAAACCACTATAATTATCTAACTACCTTTAGTTTTCCAGAAATTTTTTCACAGAGCAATTATGCTAATGGAAGGGATGAAGTGTTTTGTTTTGATTTTCTGAATTCTCCCCGATACTTAGATAAGATGAAACATCTGCCATCTTGCCTGAAAGAACTGGAGCTCAGCCAATTTTGCTTGTTTTCTCTTTTTTTTCCCCCCCTTATCTTCCAGCCGACTTATAACCATCATCACAACACTTTTCCCCAAAGGGTCCCGTGGTGTGGTGCCGAGGGATATGCCCCTGAACATCTTTGTGAAAATAATCCAGTTCATTGCCCAGGTAATGAAGACGTTTCTGGCAGTGAGAGCCTTCTAATTGCCTTTAAAGTAGCCAGTCTTTTCACGCAGTATCAAAAGATGAAAAGTCTAGAATGATAGCTTATGTGTTTAGACTGTATATTTTCACACGTAGCCTGTTCTTCTGCTTCAAAACAGCTTATGCCATGAATCTGTCCAGTGTTTTCAGCGTATCTGCACGAGGCAGAGAGTGGAAGTGACTCAAGTGAGGTCACAAAGACCATTGGTTAAACCCCATTGCTCTCCATCCCTGTTTGGTTTCCTCACTGTCTGACCTGGACCATGCCCATAAAGAGGAAGCAAAATCTCTGATGGATAGAGCAAGTTTTTTTTAAAGAAAATGTAGTGAAATTTAACTGTTAAGTAATGTTCTAATTTTTATCTGTGAAAAAGAATTTCATGGGAAGATTAGCACTTATCAAGCTGACATTGTTCTTTGCCAAAAACTGTTCCAAGCACTTTATACATATATTAATTTACTTTGAAATTGGGTGCAGTACTATTATAATATTAAATGTAGACTTTGAACATGATTTGTTATTTAGACCCAAGATTTTACTTTTTGTGTGTGCCTAGCTCCTGCTAAGCGTATGCCTTATTACTGACCTACACCCCAGCCCCACATTTCACTTTGTAAAACACTTTGTGAGTAAATGATTTCACCCCAGCTTTGATCTTATGATTTAACAAACAATAAGGAAAACCTTTATTCCATTCCAGCCTCTGCCATGAGCCAGCCCTTCAACCTCAAACAAGGCAGAGAGCATATTTTTGTCAGCTACTTTATTGGTACGAGGATGGAAATGCTTACCCAATATGCCCCAGAATATAGTGTAGATAAAGGGAAATAATGAACATGAAAATACTATTGAATTACAGTTGATGCTGCTGTAAAAACGTAATGTTCAGTTGTTACTCTACAGACTATTTAATATATTTTTGGTGCACTGAAATGTCTCTAATATTCAGATTGAAGGAATAGACATTCCTCTACCAGTGGCAGGATTAATGTAACTTTTCTACGTGTAGTTATGTGGCTGAGAACATGCTGATTATTTTGGAGTATGTTTTATTAAATGAACATGTCATAGCTTAGTAATTAGTATAAGACCCTTAATATGTACTGTTTGTTGATCATTCTTCTTAATGAGAAGAAGTAATTGTTTTTGAGATGAATCAAATGATTTTTGATGTTAGGGAATAGGAGAAAATGATTGTTTTGCAATAGTATCATTAAAAATACATATTAAATTGAATTTCAAAAAGTAAGCAGCCTTACCAAAAGCAGAAGAGTGTGGACTGCTTCTAAGCTTAGACATTCAAGTGTTTTGGGTTTTTGTTTTGGGGTTTTTTGATTTTGGTCTTTGTGCCATGGATCCTTCTCTGCTTTTGGAGCTAATTCTATCTCTTACATAATAAAGTCATTCCTGTACTACACACAAAAACCCAAGCAGCTCCACCAACAGTTTTTTGTTTTTTGTTTTTTCTTTTTAATGTTATGATTGTCCCTCGGGAACGCTCTGGTCCATAAAACTAAGCAGCACCTCTCCTCTTTTAGTAACTACCTGTTTGGTACACACAATGTAAATAATGTATCTCATGTTGAATTTGTGTTTTAACATTTTTTTTTTCTTTTCTGCCCTCCAGGAACGTTTAGATTTTGCAATGAAAGAAATCATTTTTGATTTTCTTTGTGTAGGAAAACCAGCCAAAGCTTTCAGCCTCAATCCAGAGGTATGAATGACCCTTTTATGTCCTTCTAACAGAGCATGTATTGACAGAGCCTTACCTCTGCTATGCAGCTTTGGGGACTAGGCCCTGGGACAACTTCTCTCAAAGGTTTTTTATTTGTTTCTGTTCATGTCTAAAGTCCAATGATGGAGTTTCAGAAGTAAATTTTGGATCAGTAGATTGAGGGTGATGAAAGGTCAAATGCTTCTTTATTCTGTTTTTGTTTAACAGAGTAATTCTTGCCCCAGAAGATAATCTGTTGCTACTAGTTAGGTTGTTTTATTTTAGGAAGTAAGTGCTTTTGCTTATAACTACATTGATGCGTATCAACTAGTATTGGAAAGTGATGAAACAGAGAATAAGTACATATAATAATAAAAATACTAAAATATAGTGAAACTAAATAATGTCTCAATATTATTCTGTAAAAGCATGCCGACTCAAGGGCCAGGTATATGGTGGAAATGAGTCTATCGTGAGTATTATATACAATATGGAGTAGTCAGGGCTATGCAAATGAACAGCATATTCAGTTTTGAACTTTTGAAAACATCGTTAGCCAAGAAAAATATCCCAAACAAGCAGCCTATCTGCTGTCTTTTTCCTCTGAGATGGGAGAAAGGGCACTGGACCAGAAGCTCTCAGAGCTGGATTTGCTACTTGCACTGATACTTTTTCTAACTATGTGACATTTACTTTTCTGATATTCAACTTATTCTCCAAAAAAAAAAGACAAAAATACTTTTCTAGCTCACTTTACAGAAAAGTGATACTGGAAAGAATACATTTCAAGTTAGGGAGACAGCGAGGAAAAGAAGATAGTAGAAAAGAAGGAAGAAGATTGCATACCATTAAATATTTTTAAGATTGTATCTAGCATCACTGTGATATTCTTTGTCTCCTTCATTCTCTCAGTGAGGAAGAAGGCCCCGAGCCCATAGGTTGAACATAAGCAGATTGTTAGTACCTGAGGGACTCGGGGATTCCCATGCCCTCTCTTATCATACCCTGAATTCTCTTCTTGATGCTGAGGTTGCCACGTATCTGACAACAGAGCCAGAGGCCCCCTAATGGGATTTCTGTCTGGTGGCCAGTGACCTTGCAGGATTCCAGAATGGCTGCAATTGGGTCACTGGGGCAAAGTGAGGGGTTTTGCAAAGCTAGTGCAGAGGCAGGAAGGAGGCCAGGGCCACACCAGAAAGAGTCTTCTCTTGCTTTGGAGGTTTGAAACGTATTTTTCATTTCTCAGTAGTCTGGTATTTAATAATCTGTTCTCAGAACTGCTGCACTACTTACCTAAAAATAACATTTTAAAAACTATTATTCATCATTATCACCATCCATAAAATTTATCCTTGAATCTTTCCTCAAACTCTTCATTGGTGATGAATTAGTTAATTTCTCTATGGAGATCAGGTGTAACTATGTTTTAAAAACAAAACTCCTGGCAGGGGTAAATATTAGCCTTCATGTCTCTTGATTTTATAGGGTTGAAGAAGAAGCTATTTATTAATAATTAGTAATTATATGTCCAAAGACATGTTCAAAAGAAGACATGAGGCAGACTAACTTATGAAACAGACATCATACATCTGATGAAATATGATATAGGGCATAATTTCTCAGGAAACAAATCCAGATTAGGTCATAAGTAATATTTTGGAAATAACTTGTGGAGCAAGGGCTAGAGATCTAAGTAGTTAGCTTATGCGAAGTGGATTGCACCACCAGTCAACAGTTAGGTAATTTCCGAGTAATTGTTTTTGCTTAGTTTGGCCCTAGATGACTTCCTCTGTGTACCCTTATCATCATAAGAACTTATTTACCTGTGAGAAGAGCTTCTAAAACATCATTTCTCTAATGTTTATCTTGGTCTAAAACAATATGGAACTGGCCAGCTGTGATCCCAGCACTCTGGAGGCTGAGGCAGGAGGATCACTGTAAGTTTGAGGTCAGCCTGGGCTATATAGTGAGTTCAAGGTCCACATATTTAGTGTTTAATATTTAGATCTTTGATCCATTTTGATTTTTGTTTAGTGCATGGCAAAAGATATGGGTCTAGTTTTAATCTTTACCATGTGGGAAGCCAGTTTTTCCAGCACCATTTATTAGATGTAGAAAAAGAATTTGACAAAGTCCTACACCCATTCATGATTTAAAAAAAAAACCTGCAGAAATTTATAATAGATAGTCTTTATTTCAATCTGATAAAGGCCATCTAATCTATGACAGACTAACAGCCAACATCATACTAAATGAACAAAAACTGAAAGCTTTCACTCTAAAATCAGAAATGAGACAAGGATGTCAACTGTCACCACTTGTACTCAGTATAGTTCAGGAAACATTGGCCAGAGCAATTAGACAAGAAAGGGAATAAAAGGAATAAGGATAGGAAAGGAAGTTAAATTATTTTTTGCAGATGACATCTACATAAAAGACCCCAAAAATAAAAGGCTTCTAGATTTAGTAACCAAATTCAGTAGCATCGCCGGATACAAAGTCAACCCTCAGAAGTCAATAAACAGTCCTGTATACAAATAACAAATTCACTGAAAGAAAAATTAAGGAAATAGCACCTTTCACAATAGCATCTAAAAAAATGAAATACCTAGGAATCAGTCTAATGAAGGAGGTAAAAGACCTCTACACTGAAAACTACAGTACTCTGAACTTTCAAAATTGTTATCCAGATTTTATGCGATCTCAAGCAAAATACCATCACAGAATTAGAAAAAACCTTCCTAAAATTCATTTGGAACCAGAAGATACCTAGAAGAGCAAAAACAGTTCTGAGTAACAAAGGTCTGGCTGGGGTCATTACAATCCCTGACTTAAAATTATACTACAAATCTACTGTGGTAGAAACAGCATGGTACTGCCCTCCCCCCCCAAAAAAGCCAGACCTGAAGATCAATGAAATAAATTAGAATTTAAATGTAAAGCCCAACACTGCAATTCTTTAAAAAACAAAAATAATAAAAGAAGTTAGGCATAGTGCTTACCTATAATCCCAGAACCCTGAGAAACTGAGGCAAAAAGATGGCAAGTTCAACCCTAAATGGGACAACTTAGCTTCTTAGCAAAGCCTTGTCTCAAAAAAATAAAATAAAATAAAAAATTTCTTCTCATATATCCATAAATCTTCATCACTAAAAAGATGTCTCATTCAGGTAGGCAAAATTTTCTAAGACATAAAAATTATAAATTTTAAAAGAAGAATTTGATGAATTGAGCAGCATCAAAATAAAATGTCTGCCCTTTAAATAAAGTGGAGTTACAGGCTGGGAGAAAACATTTGCAAGAAACATAGTGTATCTGACAAAGTACTTCTACCCAAAAGATACGAAGAACTCCTAGAACTCAAAAATAAGGAAATAACCCAAGTTTTAAAAGGGACTGAATGAACTGCCTCTTTATTAGAAAAGAGATAAAAACGCCTAGTAAGCCCATGAAAAGAGTGCTAGGGAGACTGCGGACCAATGGGAACTTTGCATTGTTCTGGTGAGAGTGCACTGTGAAGAGTGGGTGCCTCATTTGATCATTTTTCAGAGCCAGTGCTCTGCCTTACCTGAGCCTGAGGAACAGTTTGGTCCAGGATGACATTTCTTCTCATATATTTATAAATCTTCATCAGTAACAGGTTCCGTAACATTGAATTTTTAAAATTCATTCTCCAGTTTTCTGGCATTTGTGAATCAAAAGTCAAGCACAACACTTCAGAGTAGATGAACATCATTTTGTGGGTTCACATTTAGAACTCTGAATGTTTTCACTCAGTCTTGTGAATTAACATGCCTGGGTTTTTCTCCTTGCAGGAGACATCAGTCTTTTGTCTGCCTGAGTTTACCTTAGTCATAACTGCTCCATAGGATGACTCCTCTCCTTTGGAGATCTCAGCATCCCTTGAACAGAGTATGATCTGTGACCACCTCAACCATGCCCTCCAAGTTTAATGAAAATCTTCCCAATTGTTTGCTTGTGATAAAGCAACAGTGCTCGAAACTTTATTTTCCTAAATTAGGCCGACACTCTTCAGTCTTTTAATTATTTTTCCACACTGATCTAAAAGCAAGCCAAGCTTAACCTTTCTGAAACATTCGTGATTTAACTGTAGAACAGTAATTGGTTCTTTCTTTTTATCGTATGCATATTGCCTCTTACAGAGAATGAACATCGGCTTGAGGGCGTTCTTGGTCATAGCTGACAGCTTGCAGCAGAAAGATGGCGAGCCTCCCATGCCCGTCACAGGAGCTGTACTCCCTTCTGGAAACACGTTGAGAGTAAAGAAAACGTATTTGAGTAAAACACTGACTGAAGAGGAAGCTAAAATGATAGGTGGGTTTCAAACATGTGTTATAGCTGAATACAAAGTCTTCAAAATCACCCTTAGATACTTACTCCTAATGAGATTTTTATTTTAATTTTGTGAAAGTAGCCAGTGAGCCATTCCAGCATTAATTGGGTTGATTGATTCAAGCTGTGTTTGTGTCTTACTGCCCTTTAAACTCTTTTTGAACTTCTGGTAAGTATTCTGCCATTTAAATGTTAGACTTTTATCTGCATCTTTTCCACCTGTGAATAATGATTATCTAAATTTACAGTAAATTTGTGAGATAGTTGTGATCTTTGCTAAACACTCTTGTTTACACCTAGCTCATTTATTCACATTTCTAGTGTGTTTCCTTTTTTCCAATAATATTGATTGTAATTTATATTTTAAACATGACTTAACCAATGAAACACCAGGTTATATTGTGAAACTATCCACATGAGATTTTTTTTTCTTTTTAATTTAGGTATCGTAATGCAAAGACATGACTTTTCACACTTGTTTCTTACTAAGTACCCAAGTTTAGAAACCTACTGCAAACTTTGATAATATTGTTATTAGACTATCTTGAGGACTATATGCAAGAAACACATGTGAAAGCTGTGTACTTTAAAATACTTATCTTAAATGAGTTCAAAAAACTTAATGCATGACTAATAATTTCTTGAGACATAAAAAAGTTTATTAGGAAGAATTTATAGTACAATCTCAATGAAAATAGAGTCCAGGTCCCCAAAAGAGAGGCATATCAGAGGCTGAGGCTAGGAATATTTATTCATTTTTCATGGTAAAACTCTTGTGGAATTTGGGACTCTGGAAAGTTCGGGTTTGGTTTCCAGGAGAAAAGTGATAGAAAGATAATGGCTCATTTTATAGGTGAAAATCAGGAATCCATCCCAATGTATTTTTAAAGAAAGTTTTCTGCCCTTTCCCTTATCTATGAAGCTAATTTATGGACTTAAAATATCTTAAAGAAAGAGATAAAGGGAAGGAAAAAGGAGGAAGAGAAATAAAAAGAATTAAGATATGTTAGGTATGTGTACCAACTCTCCAAGAGTGTATTCATGGTATATGTAAAAATATACTAATAAAAGTTTTACAAAAAATTTTAAAACTTAAATAAAAAATAAAAGTTAGGCATGGCAGCACTTTAATCCCAGCACTTAGGAGGCAAAGTCAGGAGGCCAGCCTGAACTACATAGTGAGATACTGTCTGGAAAAAAAGATACAAAACAAAACAATGAAAGCATATAGAGCTTTGAAACAAGATAAAAGGAAATCAATAATGACTACCACAATATATTTTGTTATCTTTGAAATAGATGCCCATACCATCCAATATAATAAAATCAAACAAAACAAAGCAGAATAAAACCAAACAAAACAGAACAATGAAAACAATTACATGACTTCAAAACAAGATACTAGGAAATTAACAATGGCTACCGCCTTCCCTTTTCAGACTCCTCCCCCGCTTTCACTTTCACAATATCCATTATGTGTTTTGGATCCCACTAACTCCCTCAGTCTTTTATACTAGGGAGACACACACTTTTCACCCATGTGACTGAACCATTTCACCCATGAGCATGATCTCAAGTTGCATCCATTTACCTACAAAAGCCTCAAGCTTATCTTTCTTTATTGCTGAATAACTTTGCATTATATAAAAATGCTATATCTTTCTTATCCATTCTGTGGTTGATGGGCAAGCTACCCCTGCCTTTTCCTTATTTCCTGTCACGTAGACATTGTTTTCTCTCCTTTGACTTTCAGTCTGTGAATTTCCTTTCAAGTTAAATGTGTTTCTTGTATAAAGCATATTGATAGATTCTGTCTCCTGATCCACTCTGCCTGTGTTATCTTTTATTGGTGATTTGAGGCCATCTACATTAATGGTTATGGCCAATATGTACTGACTCCTTTCTGCCTTGCTATTTTCCTGCTGTTGGCTGCCTACTTTTCCCCTCCATTCAACTGCTTGCCCTACTTTGTGATCCCCCTCTGCTGCTATTCCTGGAACCGTGGTCATTTTTATCTCTCTCTAGAATATCCTTTAGTACTCTTTGTACAGTTGGTTTACTGGTCATGAATTCCTTCACTTGTTCTTTGGAAGTATCTTGTTTCCCCATTAATTTTGAAAGATAGTTTTGCAGGGTACATCAATCTGGGCTGGAAGTTGTTTTCTTTCAGGACTTGAAATACTTCAACCTCTTCTTGACTTGATGGTTTGTGTTGAGAAGTCTGTCATGATTCTGATGGGTTTTCCTTTATAGGTGATGTTTCTTTTCTCTAGCAGCTTTTAATATTCTGTTCTTGTGCTGAATTTCTGCAATCTTGATTATTATATATCTGGGTGTAGATTTATTTTGGTTATGGCTAGCCAGAATTCTATATGCCTCGCTTATCTGTATGTCGGTTCTTTTTCCCATGCTTGGGAAGTTTTCTGCTGTTACTTCTGTAAATAGTCTTATTTCATTTGTGTTAACCTCTGCTTTTTCCCTGACACCTATCACTCTTAAATTATTTTTCTTTGTGTTGTCTTACAGCCATTGAATTGTTATTTCCTGGTTCCTTGTTATTTTTAAAAGATCTATCCTTTCACGATCACTAGCTGCAAACCTGTCTTCAAGATCTGAAAGTTTATCTTCAGTTTCTTTTGAGTGATTTTGCCAACTTTTGATGGAATCTTTATTTCCTGGATATCTCTTTGAATCTGTTTTGTGCATTCTATATCTCTCTCATATTGTTCTTTCATGGTTTCATTCATTTTCCTATGCTCCTCTATTTTTTTATCCATGTCTTCTTTAGATATGCTCAGCAATTATTTTATTATGTTTTTCATTTCTTTTACCTGAGATAGCATTTCTGATCTGATTTCTTTTATAGCGTCATGGAGTTGTTTCTTTACTTCAGTTGCCATCACTTCAGAAACTTCAGGTGTATGACTTCCAGTCTCTTCCATATTTACATCTCCTGGACTTGCTCTGCATGGGTTGGAGGCCAGAGACTGCCTTTTGCTTCATCTTGAGATTTTCCTGGGTTCTTCCAGACAAGCAGGTTGTGGGGTCCCAGGCACTTATCATGTTGGCTGTCTGTCCACAGTGTAGGTGAGTGAGTCAGGCACCTGGGTTTCTCCTCTCCCAGGCTCCCAGGGCAGCGCTGGGGTGTAGGTCTGGCTTCTCCAGACATGCGCAGCTACTCCAAGGCTCCCCTGATGGTGGCAGGTACACAGTATCTTTACTGGTTGGTTCTCCCCCCTGGAACTGGCTACTGGTCTCTGATGGCTGCTGATGGGCTCATAGGGCCCTCTATGTTCAGTGTCTCCTTCTGGTGTTTGCAGTTCTATGCTAATGTCTGTGTTGCATCCCAGAGATGTGCTGGGTATGGAGCCCATCTTGGCCTCTGGATGTGGGGGCTGGGACTGGTCTTCTGTCAGTGGAGTTCTCCAGAGTCCAACTGCTGTCTCCTCGCTGCTGCTTCAGATGCTTCCATGTTACTGGCCTTGCTGATTACTTCACCCTCTAGAGGTGTATATGCGCCTGTGCACCGGGCTGTTATCCTGGGTCTTGGGGTTCCCATCAGTCTTACACTGTTACAGCTGACCAGCCCTCCAGAATGCAATGGGTGAGGCCCAGATCGCAAACTCACTGACTTCACACCGGCCCACCCTCCAGGATGGAATGGAGTGGTACAGAGTGCAGACTCCCTGTCCTCCAGGTGGGCCGCCCTCCAGGATGGCACGGAGGGGCACAGAGTGTGGATTCACCCTCCAGCCAGCTGCCCTCCCTGTTCTCTTATTCTTAAGGGACGAAGAGAGATATAAAGTATGTCGCTGGTTTGGGTCAGGATAGAGACTGACCCTACCTAGCCAGGGATGAAAAGTCTCATTCTGACTAATCCTAAGAAGACAAAGGAAGATGGGGTTTGCTGTTTAATGAGCCATCATCCTTTGCAGCTTAGAAAAGAGGACAAGAACATTAGCCAGTCATTGATCTTTTAACTTCATTTTGTAACTGTGTTAAATAAGCATGGCTAAAAATTAGAAGCAGAATATTGGTGAATAGTGGCTCCAAGAAGTTGTAGAAGTCAGATGAAATTAGACAGCATTGGCGTAATCCTTTGATCTCTAATATTAACTTCTATTTGTCCAGAAATGTTAACCCAGGTATAGCAGGGTGGGGGGTGGGTGAGAGCATACAGAGTCCTCCCTGTCTCATTGACATGAAATCCAGTGTCCTCCTGTTTTAATTATAGCAATGGCCAAAGAATACACTAAGGGCCATTAAAACTTCTACTATAGGCTTGGAACCTGGATCTGGCTTCTGTTTATGGAGGTTTAAATCTTTGGTAGTGACCAGCTTCAGATAATATAGACATATGAAGTCTGGAGTAGCTAACAGAAAATTAGTTCATACCATATAAGTAATAAAGCTTAGTCACTGGGTTATTTCTGTTGGCATTTTTATCCTATAGGGATCTATAGAAAAAGCCAGATCTTCACCTGAGCTATACTTGAAAGTACATTAAAATAACATCATAACAGTACACTAAAATAGCCTGAAGGACACATTTTTGGACAAGTTAGTAGGATTGGGACTCATGACCTCTATGACTGTAGGTTAAAACCTTATAGGTGTAGCTGGAGACTCTCCTTCGGGGTAGGGTGCGGTGTTTAGAGTCCCTTTTTTTATGTCTAACCTAACTTCCTCTGCCTTCGCGTCACTAGTAATTATTGGGTTTTTTTTAGTTATATTTTCCTGCTGGTGTTTAAAACCATGTCAAAGGAAGACCCATGTCAATCAAAATTAATCTGTTTACCTGTATTTGTCAAGGTCAGTTAAGGCTCCTCGGGAACTTTTCAGCTATATGAGGAACCTCTTAGCTCCTCCAGCTTTTCATGCTGCCATAATGTCATTTTTCAGGATAAGTCATTGTCTTGCTTGACCACGTGGCTTTCCCTGAAAGCATGGAGACTCCCCTCTTTTGTGACTCTTCTTTTTGAAAAATCCACACTGGCTGACTGCAGACCTCTGGGGTCCAACAATCCCTGTGCTTGGGGAGTTGGTGACTCACCAGAGTTGCAGTGCCCTTCCAGGGGCCTCCGGTCATGCTCGGGAGTCCTGGCTGACCTTGAAGGACGAGAGCAAACATATTGGCTGTCCTCAGACTAACCCTTTCATCTACTTTAGCTTTAGTCTCTAAGCCGTGGTTGTTGATCACCCAGATGGTCAGTTGCACAGGTTTTGAAATGAGAGCAGTAGGTCTTAATCCCATTATAATCCTTTCTGAATATCAGGCACTTTGAAATACCAAGTATGACCAGAGAACAGCTACCTCTTCCATTAAGGGTCAGCATTAGTATTAGGAGTCCAGTGTTACATTCTTTTTGTCCTGTAGGTGATGAGTTACCATCTTAACATACTGTTTAGGTTGTTGTGTAGAAGTCATATTCTAAAGTCATAGTCCCAATGCATGTTTACCTCCTGGAGCTGGCTCACCAAAGGAAATGTCCCTGGACAGGGTCCAAGAAGGTCCCCAAAGCAGAGACAGGGAACCTGAAGTTACCCTACCCATGAGACAGGTTACAATTTCGCTGACTTTTACCACATAAAAAGAAATTTCAGGACACATCAGTGAGAGGCACAAAGAAGTATATTAGGCAGAATTTAAAGTACATACTCAAAATAGACGTAGGCCCTCAAGAGAGGTGCTGGGGAATAATTGTTAATAAATTTACTTTATTGTGTTTCAAAGTTACTTCCTTTTGGTTTAAATATATGTAATATGTAAAATGTATGTGCTGTACACATTTGTCCTCCACTATAGGGCACTGACACTATTTAAGGAAAGCAGTAAAACATAGTGTAGCTAAAATGCATTTTCTTTGATTTTAAAATTTATGATGTGAAGTCATTTTGTTTATTAATGAAAGGATATATGTATATTTCAAAGAATAATTTGAAGTTGTTAAAGTTTTAGCACAAAATGAGAATTATTCTTGATTCATATAATCACTAATGATAGTGGGTTTTCTTGTTTACAACTTAAAGATTAAAAAAAAAACTATTTCCCTCTTTATTTTAATGGTTCTGTAAAATATTTCCCATTGAAGTATTAGGATTCTTATTAATGTGATTTAAATGATTATTTGGTGAACACCTGCTAAGTACAAGACACTGTGCCAAGCACCATATAGCAAGAGACTGAATCACAGCCCCTCTGTTCAAACGAATCATTGACTCATAAGATCTTTAGTAAAATATGTTAGAACGGATAAATAAATCAGGATATTCTTTAGTAGATTTAGTCAAAGATGTAAATATATATATTTTTTCAGGCATGTCCTTATATTACTCTCAAGTAAGAAAAGCTGTGGACAACATTTTAAGGCACCTTGATAAAGAAGTAGGACGATGTATGATGCTGACTAACGTCCAGATGTTAAACAAAGAGCCTGAAGACATGATCACGTGAGTACAGGGAAGCTCATTAACAGTGAACCAAAAGACAGAGACAGAGGTTCTTCTCATTGGTTCTTCCCATTTATCCTGTATTTTGCTTTTTCTTCTTAAAATCAGAGTTCTAAGAAGTGTTAAGTGTTAAACATAGTGAAAAAATACTTGGACATTGTTTGAGTAGCTATAAAAATAAAGTCAAACCACAGGTTGATTTAGTTTGGTTCTCACGTGTCATTAGGCCACTCAGTTAGAAAACAGGGCCCATAATTCATGCACTAGTTCATGTACCTTTTTCAGATATGACATTTTGTTTCTAAACTGTCACAACCCATGTGATGTAATGACATCCCCAATTTATAGACATTCTATCTTTATAACTCTCAAGATCACTGATTTCTAGTGACCGTTTTTGCTTAACAGTGTCTGTGCAACTGTGCCATAGATTTTAAGACAGTGTAATCCCAGCTCTTCAGAAACCAAAGCAGGAGGATAACCACAAGTTCGAGACCAGCCTGGGCTATGTAGTGAGTTCAAATCCAGCTTGAACTAAACAGCAACACGATGCCTAACAAAATTTTTTTAATTAATTACAATTAAATGAAAACCATCTCCTCAGATCCCCACTTAAGATCTGTGACCATTCCTTGGCTTTGTAGAATTCCTTCCAGACTACTTCTGTCAGTATGGCCTATGGAAAGACATATGTGTACTACCCCTACTACCAACGATGGGATTACATCCCAGTAACCCCGACATTAATTGAAAGTGCATGTAATACCCCTAGCTTACTGCCCCAGCCTAGCTCAGCAACATAGCATACTGCATAATGTGCAGTTTGGCCCTGTGATCAGTGAACCAGAGGGGATGGGCAGTCATGTGTCACTAGCCTGGAAAATATCTAAATTCAGAATCTGAGCATTTTCTACCAAATGCAAATTTCTTTTATACCATGGTAAACTCAAAACATCCTGAGTCTAGGACCATCTGGACTTTTTCTCTTTTCTCCAAAAATGGGATTATATAACGCATATTATCCTGCAGCTTGCCTGTCATTTGATTCAAGTCACTTCAGACTCTTCAAGCAAAATAACAAAGTTGAGATTCACCAAGATTACTCACATCAAAAATATCGTTATAACTTTAGTTCTCAACTCAGAAGTTGCCAAATTATCAATAACATTTACCCACATTATTCCATACTCCTCGAATATATTAAACCATTTTTAATTTATAATGTCAACTATAGAAGTGCTTTTAAAATTGTGTCATACAATTTTATCTTCTAAAAATAGTAAAGCAATAAGTTTTAAAAGACAGTTATAATCAGTAAACATCATTAAGATAGGTTAGAACTAAAACAATATATACAAAATATGCAAGATTAAATATAAAAATACCTTACATTTTAACTAGTGCCTTACACATTTTTTCCAAGATTCGTCCTTATTTTTTCCAACTTGCCCATCTTCAGACCCCCAAATAAGGCTAAAATATTTTTCCTGCTAGACTTTAAGGCATATCCCTGAGTGGAAAATAACCCATTGCTTCATTTCTTCAAAAAAACCAAGAGGAGAAGTATTAGGGAATCATATAAGCACTTAGGAGAAGAGGGTGGAGGCCGCAAACACTAATGGGAACAGTCATCCAAGTTGGTATTTGAGGTTCATGCACCACTTTCCCAGGCCCTACTTAGAGTCTGAACTTGAACATTAAGTCTTCTGTGTTGCTAAATCTCCACTCCTCATTTCTTTTGTGGCTAATGCGGGGGGAGGGTGTGGTAAATTGTAATTTTTACATGTTAATAAATTTTTTATGCTCTGTTAATTTAAGGAGTCACATGCTCCCTGTAAGAGCAATTCTACAAGGAACTCACATACCAATTAGTTTCTAATCTAGGCTCACTTTATCATCTAAAAGTCTGGCAGAGTTTGCCTTAACTTTAGGCCAGGGCAGGGTCATCTGTTTTCCGACAGATATGAAAATCACAGCTGTTTAAAACATCTGGGTAAGAAAGCTAGGAGAACATTTAAATGCCTCACTGTTACACATAAGCAATTAGCAATCGCCAGGCTGAAAGTGTGCAGCTATTGAAGGTGCCATTGAATGCATTGCTCTCCTTCAGCTCGCTAGAAACCACCACGCAATGGCTCCCTCCCTGGAATCCTCAGAAAGCTTATTCAGCAGGCCCATGGGAAAGGACAAGAAATAATCTTATGGTTCCTACAAAAGCGGAGTATTTTAAAAGTCAATGTATATGTGTTTTAGTCTTCATATGAACAGATTTGTATTCATTCTTCACAAACTTACAAAACTATGCTAAAAAGTAGTGTCACAGAGCAAGATTGCTGTTTTATTGTGATCATTAGATTATAGAGAGGATAGATTCTATTTGTTGCATTTCTATTCTGACCACAGTTTGTTTCCCAGAAGAGATTACTTCTGTGCCACTTTGCATTTTCATTGTGTCTGTGTCCTACAATTGTATTAATTTAGTACCAATCATATATTTATTGCCAGAAAACTAAATCATCAGAATTTAGATATGCAATTAGGTATTTTCATTTAAACCATTTGAAAGATTTAATGGGTAGTTTCATTTTTCCATAAAGGTTTTTGGTACAGTAAGTTGTGTTTTGAATCAGTTACCTACCAAAACAACTGAAACTTGAAGTAATGTCACAGAATACAGTCGTCCCTCTGTATTCATAGGAGATTATTTCCAGGACACCACACTCACCTGCAGATACCAAAATTCAAGGTTATTCAAATCCCTGATATAAAATTGCATAGTAGTTCCGTATAACTTCCACACATCCTCCCATATCTTCTAAATCATCTTTAGATTACTTACAATACCTAGGGCAGTATAATTACTATGTGAATAGTTGTCATACTGTTTTGTTAAGGAAATGATGACAAGGGGAAAAAAATCTGTACCTGTTCAATCCAAACACATTTTCCCCCCAGAATGTTTCCAATTCACAGTTGGTCGAATCCATGGATACAGAGCACTGACAGAACACATCTTTCCTTTACATTTCCCAACAATGTAATAGGCATTATTACCATTAAACATTAATAGTCTCAGAATGTAAAAAGAGAGAAGAATTCTCCATAGAAATCAGTATAATTTTAAAAGTCAGAATTTCAGGATTTTACATACCATTACGGAGCACTTAATTTTTCATAATAATGCTAGAGGCTCTAGAGCAGTGCTAGTAAACCTTTTAGAGACGAGTGCCCAAACTACAACCCAGAACCCACTTACTAACTGCAATGTGCTAACACTGTAATTAAACCTGAATACTGAGGTCTTAGTTTAGAAAAAAACAACTCATATTTTAGCATCTTTTTTTCTTAAAAACAAATAACACTTGTGCTATAGGTTCACCACCACTGATCTAAAGGAAAAGGCTAACTCATTAGGGAGAAAAGTTCCTAGATACCGCACTTGTTAAAAGGTACCATTCCTTAAACATAGTAAAATCTGGCTTTATGGGAAAGCCCTGGTTCACTCCCAAGCATCACAAAATAAATCCTATTCTTAAAAACTGAATGTGGGAATGACTTTTAATGTATTTCTTCATGCCGATACATTTTGGCATTTCTGTGGTTCTGGTGTTTTAAGTGCAGCCATAGAAATGTCATGGAACCTCATTGAATCACACTCCTATGGCAAAAAGTTACTGGTATCAGAATTTCAGAAATACGTAGCTCTGTCTTAACATTTAAATTTTCAAATTCTTTTCTTAGAACCAGTCAACCTCTAAAAGCCATAAACCAGTAGATTATGATTCAGAAGAAATGGATTAAGTTCTAGTCTTTGACCACATATTTAATGATTTTTTTAAATTTTTCACAATGATTTGACCTATGTTAAAGTCTGTTTTCAAATTCTAGGGGTGAGAGAAAGCCAAAAATAGATCTTTTCAGGACCTGTGTTGCTGCTATTCCTCGACTACTTCCTGATGGGATGTCAAAACTTGAACTTATCGACTTGCTGGCCAGGTAGGTGAGACCTGTACTGGATATTATTTAACCAAAATTGATGTCAATACTTTGTTGTGATTTTTAAAAAAAAGAATTCAGTATTTACAGTTGACAAACATTTACTGAACGAGGCACTATTCTAGGTTCTATGTATAGGCAGGAAGGAATAAAGAAATTTTGTTTTTGTTTTTGTTTTTGGTTTTTGGTTTTTGGTTTTTGAGTCAAGGTCTTACTATGTAGTTCAGGCTGGCCTTGAACTCATAGTGATCCTCCTGCGTCAGCCTCCTGAGTACTGAGATTACAGGTATGTGCCACCATTCCCGGCTCAAGAAATATTTTAAATTAATATCTTCTCTATATTCAAGGTGTTTAAAATTCAATTTATAAGGAATACATAAGTAGAAAACTGAAAAACCCAAGGGTTAGGATTGTACATTTTAATGTCACAAATAGTGGACACATAAAACCAGTAGACTATTCCTCTGGACCAAGGCAGAGGAACCCAGGAGAAGGTAGAATTTGAACTGCCCTTTAAGAGACAGTAGAATTCATAAAGGACAGGGAGTTAAATACTGAAAAGGAGTTTATTCAGGGTCTGACCTCCTACTGGGCTGAAAAATGTTGGAAATGGGGAGCCTAAACTGGTTTTAGCATTTCAGAAGCTGCCAAAAATCATATTTATTAGTCTCACCATTCTTCATAAGAATGCACAATCTAACTAAAATGTAATATTACTTGCTTTGAGTGAAATTAGCTTATTTTGCTTATTAGTAAGCTTAACCATCTCCTGTTGATCTGAAGCTTTAGTTAACTGTTAGGCATGTCTTTAAAAATCAAAAATAACTTATTGCCCAAAGGCAATATAGAAGGCAAGATTATTAGACACATGGTGAATGAGGAAGGACAAACGTCATCACTGGTTTGGATACAAAAAGAAAGAAAAGAATTTGGAAACACAAAGGTCAATGGAAATAAAAACAAAGCTGGAGAGATTAGATTTTCAGTAAGTCTTAAGTATTAGCAGAGGCATTTGGGTAGGTGAAACTTTACATTGTCATTTGAGGCTGGTTAAGGTGATCATGGTGGAGTAAAGGAAACCCTGGAGAAGGATAACAAACGTTAATGCAGAGGGAATAGAAGATGCACCATGCAAAACCAAGGGTACTTCATCATCTGGCCTTTAGAGAGCACCCTTCCCATCCATACCAAATAACCTGAGCGCCCTTTCCAGGGGCGCACACCTCCAGGGCCTCTGAGCATCCCACGAGCCCCACATTTCAGTTACTTTGGTCACGTCCTCTCTCCCATGGATCCCTCTGTTGCTCACCTCTGGCTGTGATGTAACAGCTTTGATAGTCCATTATCTTTCCTTCCTTCTTCCTGGAACCACTAACATGAGGATTATACTGGATGTAACGGCTACTGAAAGTCCATTAGCTTCAAGACCATGTGCCCAAGCCTTCTGCCCTTCTGTCTGGTATTTGTTACCTACCATTATTAGCAGCCTTCAGCCAAGGATCTTTCTCCTGTCAGTTGCATGTTTAGGACATGCTGTAAGGATACAAGATTTTAAGCAGTTACCACTTAGGCCTTCGTCAGGCCTACTAATTGGACATCATGCAAACAGAAAGTCAGAGGCCAACAGGCAGAATAAGCCTGGATTAGAAAAGAGATTCCAGTTTTGGATCAGGAGACTCAAGATGAACAAAAGGTAGATTTCCAAAGACACAGTGATTTGATGGAGGTGGAAAGTGAAGAATAAAGAAATTAAGATACTGTAAGCATCTTAATCCACACTGATTTTGCATCTTCCAATCTAAGAGCAGAAACTGAAAACAAAAACTGTGAGGCAAGCATCAGAATGACCTAAAAACATAAAGTGGTCTCCCTTCAGTTTGCCATGGACCAGAGTAGATAGCGTTCCCATGGAAAAGGTCTTGCTGAAGGAGAAGTCTGGATGAGGCCATGAGGAGGAAGCATTATGGGAAACTGTGAAGAAAAAAGAATCATCTAGAAAGCTTGAAGTTTGTTTTCCTACTGGCCATTTAACTACCTATGTGATCTAGAGAAATTATTTGGCCGCTCAGCCTGTCTTTCCCTGTGGTAAAATTTTGTTCAAACTGGAATGACACTGCCTGTCTTATAGCACTGTGGAGGGGGCTAAATGGCGTGAGGCATCTGCTGTCTGTTTAATCTGGGGGCAAAGGTAGCTGTGTGGAAAGGCAGTTACCAGTTAAAATGAAGAGGAAGAAAAGTTTACTTTGTTCAGCAAAGGTCCAGTTTGTGATGATACCCACTAAGGCCTATGAAATACCAGGTTTTTAGCTGTCACACAGCATTTTGGTAAAGTCTCTGGTGCTGTTTTGCAGTAACTCTGTGTGGAAGGCACTTACCTCTGAAATCTCCTTGATAGCTAAATCCAGTGAGACTGGACTGTGCAGGCCATGGTGCCAGGCGTGTGGGGAGGGAATTCTGTTAGACTTGGTTGGAATGTCAGTGCTATTTACAGCATATCCTGTTTATTATCATGTACATTCTTATGAAGCCCAAAGCCATCAGTACAGTTTTTTATGAGGGAAAAGACAAATAAATATTGAAAGCTCAAGAAAATGACCGGGCTGTATCAGAAGCTCATGAAAAGACCTTTTTCATAAACTTCAAAAGAAACCGGAGGTTGTTCTCAGAGGTGGGGGGTAACTAGAGGTGGGACACGAGAAAATGAGCCTGTTCGGATCTCTACTGAGGATCAGAGTACAAAAGTGAAATAATCCATTCACTCACAACAAATGTGGGTTTTCAGTGCCACATAAGTCTCCAGTCACTCTGTGCCCCCACAATCTTGTTGCATTTGAATTAAGTTGACTTCAGGCTGTATTTATGGTCTAGTCAGAGATGAGACCTTTGATTTTAAACATTTCACATTCATATCTGTGGTAAATTATTACTTGAAATCTTGAGTTTTCTTTAGAAATTGAGAAAGCAAGACCAGTGTTTCCTCAGGCCCAAGTCCCTTCTGCCCAGTTCCCTGTAAGGCGTTTCAAGGATATGTCTCACATAATCTCCAGGAGGCCCCTTCCCAGCATTTATGGTAATGACTAAATACCACAAACACTCAAACCTTAGACTCACGTTGGTATGCTGAACTTGACAATGGTGTTTGGAAAGCAGCAGGCAGGCCTGCTTGTCCAAGTAACTCATAATAGCTATGGGTGAGGAATCTTTCCTTGGAGGTTCTGTGGAGGCTCCATAGGCCTTCCTGATGCATTTTCAGATCCTGCCTTCAGCAGAACCTGCTTTGCTTCTCTGTCTGGGTTCCCCAGGGATTGTCTACATAGAAAGGGGAGTTCACTTCTCTCTTGAGCATTCACCATCTTTCCTCTTTTTCTACCTTCCAAGCTGTATCCTGCTGCATTATTTGACCACAGGAAGGATCTTTCCCCAAGAGTCCTGTCATCTGTCGCTTCTCACTGCACCATAGCTGCACTAAGGGTCTTCAGTTCCATACTTACCCTCCCCTTTCACAATGTTGACTTTGTTAAAGTAATACCCATTGCATGGCGTTGTGTGAACTAAATAATGCATATGAGCACTTAGCAGAGTGCCTAACACACAATGAGCTCTCAGCAAATGTTAGTTATTATTTTTAGGTACCTTCACATTTGAATAAGACATGCCATTATACAATACATTTCATATACATCATATTAGGTAAACTGGGAACATATTCATCCCTATTTTTAGTCAGGGAGACTAAACTTCAGAAGAATAAAACTGATTACCTAAATTCATAGAACTTTGCTGAAACCAGATATCCTTTCTTTTATTCAAAGTAATATCTTTTATTCAGCGACTTCTTATAATTTGTGTAAATGTCAGGGGTAGCGCATAATGATTCTAGATCTTCTCTGGCATCCGAAATATATTAACTCTTCTGCTTTTACTTTTCAGCATATGTTGGTGTTATAAAAAGTGTTTAGTTCTATGTAGTTGAGGGGATTGGTTTCAATTTTATGTATTGCCTCAGTAATTCACATAGTCTTACTTGTTTTAATTGAGATGCAGTTCAAAGCACTGCAGATAGATGGAAGCCCATTCTTCAGTGCTTCAAAAGAGAAACTGCTACCCCTTCTGATGCACTAGTGCAGTGGGTAACGGCCAACCTAGCAGTCAGCCCCCTCTTTTTGGAACCCTCGCCTCTTAGGCTTCATTTTCACTGCCCCACCACCTGTTCCTAATAACATTGTGTTCTCTTGCCATAGTTTAGAGGAGAATGTTTCTGCTAATTGACCTTTTCTTTAGGATATGGTTTGTGAATTTGAAATCGCCCCCCTTTCATTTGCATAACAAATGAACAACCATATTATTAAAAGTTACTAAGCTGAATCTGAAACCCACCTGTATGGAGGTGGTTTTACATTAAAAGTCACTTGTCTGTTCTGACCAACCAACAAAGTGGCCTTGTCCAAGTTCCAGTTTTTCTACATTTTAGAAAGTGTCCTTACTTATTGAGCAACAACCTTATACAAGCAGCGCATGCTGTTGGGAATATGCCACTTGCTGGCTCTGATCACTGCAGACCGGGCCCCAAGACCAGTCACAGCAACACATATGACCTGTGCAGAGTGTGACTACATGTTTGCCTGTGATTTGAGTGCCTGTCCCACAGTGGGTTTGGTCCTTGCTCCTGATGCCAGCTGCCTGTAGGGACAGGTACAAATGATGTTGCAGTATTGGTCTCTTAGAGTGTATCTTACTGCTGTGCCCACTGGAGATCTTTTAAGGCCTCTCCATGGTTTTATTTTGTGTGTAACCAAGTACCCGAGGCTCTGTTTAAGGATCCTGAAAACCAGATCAGCATTTTGGAAATTTTGCTTGGGTGTCCCCCAAGCTACTCGGATCTCTTCACAAGTTGCTTTTCTTAAAGTCTCTTTGCTCTTTAAGCTCCTGCCACTGAACTCACTTGAGGTGCAATTTTTTAATGAAAACCGTATTCGTGTATTTTGTGGTCAAGGGTTACTCTTCCTTTTGTGGTCAGTTTCTCCATGAAGTGGCCCACGTGAAACTGGGGAAGCTACCCATTCCTTGTGTACATCATTTCTAGACAAGGAGACTAAAAGAATCTGCTGCTTTCTTGTGGCTCTTGATCACTCAAGGTGGCTGGTTATCTTTTTTCACTTAGTTTTGAGTCTTCTCTTCCATTTAGTTAGCTATTTTTTTTCCTATTTCATGTTTTATATAAACCTTAGGCATTTCACAAGGTGATCTTTTATTATCTTGGTTAAAATGGAATAAAAGCAAGAATGAGACAGACCTGGGTGGAAGAAATGATAACTATGTGTGACAGATAACTCTTCATACATGTGCTTCAGGAGCAGACCAAGGAAGGGAGCCCTGTCCTCCTCTCATCTCTCCCACTCTTCCCCACAGGTTGCCACAAGACTTAGCTTGATAGGTTATTTTCCTTCATCTCAGTTGTATAACAACCTAGGATGTTTTTTTCTACCAACATTCCACTTTTGTGATCAGCTGGGCCTTCTCTCCCCAAAACCCATCCCCCAGTCTGTGTCTTCATCCTCCATCAATATTTTTAGGCCCTTTCACTGGCAAACCATATGAAAATCATCATTTCAGGAGATGTGGCCTCCCAGAATAGTAAGGACTACACAGCCCTGGGGCTCTCAAAGACCTTAAAGATCCTGTTTTGTGGGAAACAGATTCCAGATTGCAAATTGTTCCTGAGAGCAAAGGTATATGATAAATAGGACTAATCCCATTTGGAAAACTAGAAGCATTGGACCTTGTTTATAGGCTTCTTCCAAGTAGACTTATTCTCAATGCTTGCCTGATTTCATGAATATTGGCGTGCTATGGTTGCCAAAACAAAGTGGATCAATTAAATGACAGAAAATTTATTATCTCTCAGTTCTCAGGGCTAAAGTTCCGCATCCAGGTATAGACAGAGTTACTTCCTTTTGAACGCTGAGACAGCATCTCTTCTAGGCCCCCACTTGGTTTCTGGTGATTGTTAATAATCTCTGACTTCCCTTAGCTTGTCTGAGTATCACCCTGATTTCTGCCTTTACCTTCACGTAGCATTTTTCTGTATGCTTGTCTCCAAAAGTTCCTTTATAAGAATGCCAGTCATCGAGTGAGGGGCCCATTCCACTGCTATATGACCTTATCCTGTCTAATGGCATCTGCAATTGCCAAATAAACTTGGACTCTTAACGTATGAAGGGATTAGGAATCTAAAATGAATTTTATGTTATCCACCCCAAGATCAATACCATCAATTTTAACATTTATCCAAGTAACTATAATTCCTAATGCTAGTCCTAGTCCTGTCTGAAAAATGGTGGTAGAAGCTTATTTTCTAAAACATGTCGGAGGGGCTGTGGGGAAAAAGGAACTCTTCTCCACTGTTGGTGGGAGTGTAGACTGGTGCAGCCACTATGGAAGTCGGTGTGGAGATTCCTCAAGAAGCTAGGATTAGAGATCCCATTCAACCCAGCTATCCCACTTCTGGGCATTTTCCCAGAAGAATTGAAAACATCGTACCACAGTGGTATCTGTGCACCTATGTTTATAGCAGCCCAGTTTGTAATAGCCAGATCTTGAAAACAACCCAAGTACCCATCAGTCAAAGAATGGATAAAAAAGATGTGGTATTTTTATACAATGGAGTACTACTCAGCTATTAAGAAAGATTGCATTGAGACTTTTGTAAGTAAATGATCACGACTTGAGACCATACTCGTAAGCGAGATAAATCAAACCCACATGTGTAAATACCGTATTGTCTCCCTAGTGTAAGAAATGGAAAAGTATATATGATCCAAAATCTATAATAAATACTATGTAATAAATACTACAGCTCAAAGAGCAAGAGTAACTGGGAAGGGAAAAGGTGGAAAGAGAAAAGGGAAGAGGAAAAGATATAAACCTGTATATATGTATATGTAAGATAACTAGAATGAACACACTGTTGAATCTATTCGTTGTTGAGAAAGAACAGTTAATGCTCATATGATTAGATTAATTTTACATGTCTATATCTATTAATGTAAGTAACCATTTTAAAGATAACGATGCGCAATATTGCAAGCATTGTCAAGTTTCTGTCATCCGATTTTGTAAACCTGCAATGTTACTGTAGTATATTTACTCTAGTCGTTTGTTTGTCTCTTTTGCTTGTTGTTTTTGTTTTGTATGTCTTTTTTTCTGTTTTTTTCTTTGCTAAAATAAAAATAAATAAAAAAAATAAAAATAAAAATAAACTAAAACATGTCGGACTGTAGATATGTATAAATATAATAAATAAGAATAATAAAGACGAGAAAATCTTTAAAATTAATGGGAGTAAAGGGATGCTTCTTCCCCAAATGCACAGATTTTGGGTCTTTTATCCCAGCTTTAATCAGAGAAACCCCAACTTTCTGTATTATACATGGGAATTGATGTTACTTAGGGTTCCCCAGAAAAAGAGAGAAAGAGATTTAGTACAGGATTTGACTGACATGGGAATGGAGACTAGAAAGTCCAGAATCTGCAGGGTAGGTCCTCAGCCTGCAGACCCAGCAGAGACAAAGCCTGTGTGTTGCACGGTTGCCTGCATGGTCCAGGAAACAGTTGCAGATGAGGTAGGAAGGCTGTCTGCTGAGGAATTCTGTCTTGAGCAAAGAAGTCAGTCCTTTATTCCCTTCAGGCCTTTCATGATTGGATGAGACCCACCCCCATGATAGAGAGTAATCTGTTTTCTCATTCTACCTACTTAACTGTTAATCCCATTCAAAAACACTCAACACACACCCAGTGGAATAATTGGCCAAATATCTGGGCACTGTGGCCCAGCCAAGTTGGCATATAAAATTACCTGTCACATAAAATTTCTACATAAAAATTTTTTTGGAAAATAAAATGGATCTGCTCCTGATTGCTATATAAAGAAAGTTTGTTTTTTTTTTTTTTTTTAATGAAAGTTTTAAAAGTCCTACCTTACACAATCCTTAAATGGCAGCCAAGGTTAGAGATCTATTTTCTTTCAGGACTATGATATACTAAGAACTGTGGATTTAATGGTGTAAGACTTCCCTGAAGAATTAGCCTTCATCCTGCTTAGTGTCTTTGTAGAATTTCACATGCTTTGAGACAAAATAAAGTCTCTGGATCAGTGTACATCAGTGAACTATAGAGCTTTTCATCTGGATTATATTGTCAAATTTTTACCAATTTATGTGCCTTATGTTTTGGAAAATAAGAAAAGAGTTTGCTTAGTTTATCAAGCTTTGAAATACTAGCTACTCAATAATGTGTAATAGGGACAACTTGTGCCAGACTTGTTTTGTAGAGGGAAAAAATGGATTAAGAATTAGAAATTCTGGATTGAAATTTTGGTTCTTCCCTTTATTGTTTATATGACATTGACCCTTAACTACTCGGGGCCTTAATGTCATCTTCTGTTTGGTGAGGGTGGTATCTGCTCACTGTGTGGACCTAGCCATGTTCTTTAGTGACACTAGCACAATTCCTGGAAGCTCCTGAACCCTGGAAATTCTGTCTTCTAGATACCTTTGCTCTCCCTCTCTCCCTTCCTTACTATCCTTGTGCCCTGGTCAGATCCTCACCACTTGTTGCCTGTGACTTTACAGTGACCTCCTGCTCTCTACCCTTGGTCTTATTTCCGAGACATCTTCCATTTTCCTGCCTCTCTTCACAAGTGTGAATCCAGTCATGCTTCTTCCCCTGTAACTTTCAGGATAATATTGGCTTTCTTCTAATAATTTAGGTAACATTTACTGAGTGTTCACTGCATGTTCATTGTGTTGTAAATATCATGTGTGGATCACCATGATGGATCTTACAAACAGGCTTAAGGGGTGCAGTCCGTATTCCCATTTACAAATGAGGGGTTTCGCTGAGGCTTGGAGACATTAGGAAACTGGCCCGAGAGCACGAGGTCAGGTAGCGTACACACTGATGCAGGTGTTCTTACTGCCTGTGTTGCCTCGCTTGATGGCCCTTAGATGCTTCAGCCCCTGCTGGCTCTCCAGCACTGTCTCACACCTTCTCATGTAGGTCCCTGCCTAGCACAGAGCTGTTTTAAACCTTGGATATCTTGGGGTTTAAAATAGCCGCACCCAGTACATCGAGTGTCTGAATCTTTTTTGGTTTTTTGTTGAGACAGGGTCTGGTTATGTAGTGCAGGCTGGCCTTGAGCTCACTATGGTAGCCCAGGCTGGCCTTGAACTCACAGCAATCCTCCTGCCTCAGCCCTCACGGGATTACAGGCGTGTGTGCCACCATGCCCATTTTAGTGCCTGAATCTTACGAGGCTGTCCAAAGTATTTGTTTTAACAAATAAGAGAATGTGTGAAGCAGTTTGTTAGTTCTAACCCTCCATTCTAGTGTCAAGATTTAATATTATTATGCTATTTAATATTAAGATTTAATACTATTTATTATTATTAAACCACAAATACCTTGAAATTATTCAGTTGACTAGCAAAGCAATATTGGCACTTGGCACTATCTCCATTTTGTACCGGGTACTTCTTTGTCGACAGGAGCTCTCCTGTGAACTGTAGAGTGTTCAGCAGCATCTGAACATCTGTGGAGTGATCGCACACAGCAGGCTGTACAGGGATGAATGTCTTCGGATGTTCTGAGGAGCAAGTTGATTGAGGGCCACTGGCCTAATTGTCACTTTCTTGAACTTCTGAGTGTGTCATTTTAGTTTTCCAGGACTCAGATTTCAGCCATAAGAATAGAGTTCAAAGCTAATTTATTCTGTAGTCAATAATATATCAAAAAGTATTCATATTGCACAGCTAAATGCAATGTGGTGTCTTGAATTCCTTTCTGAAGAAGGGACAATGAGGGCTGGGAGTTTGGCTCAGTGTCTTAAGTGCCTGCTTGGTTGGTGTGAGGTTGTGAGTTCGATCCCTGGTACCAGCAAAAAAAAAAAAAAAAAAAAAAAAAAGGGACAATAGTAAAAAACTGGAATTTGAGTAAAGCCTATAGTTTAGTTAGTAGCATTGCACCAAGGTGGGTTCCTTAGTTTTGATAAATGTACCATGCTTATATTAGATATAAATATTGGGGGTGGCTGATGAAGACTGTATGGAAACAGTATTTTCTTTGCAACTCTTCACTAAACCTAAAGCTAAAATTTTTGTTTTTAACATATTCACTTATATCACTTACTAAGAAAAAAAGATACATTTTTCAGACACAAGTAGAAATAGAGACCTGTATATGTTCCTTCTTAAGTCTGGAAGAAAAGTGAATAAAGCGAGTGATCTTCTTGTCTTCGATTCACCCCCCAGGCTGTCTATTCACATGGATGATGAACTGCGACACATTGCCCAGAATTCTCTTCAGGGTTTGCTCGTTGACTTCTCAGACTGGAGAGAAGATGTTCTGTTTGGCTTCACCAACTTCCTGCTGCGGGAAGTAAACGACATGCATCACACACTCCTGGATTCATCCCTCAAGTTGCTGCTGCAGCTGCTCACCCAGTGGAAGCTGGTCATACAGACTCAAGGCAGAGTCTATGAGCAAGGCAACAAAACTAGGAATCCAGAGGTGATTTTCCCAGGCTGCACACCAGTTTCTGTTCTTTTCTGCACTGTGCATGTGAATCGTGTGGTAGCCTAGGGAACCTCTGGTGTTCTTCCAGCCACCTGTGAACTTCCTTTAGCACCAACCCTGGGCTCCCCCACCAACATACACTGTGACCGAGAAACCCGGGTCAGACTTCTTAACATTAAGAAGGTCATTTAGGGAGTAGAAAAAAATTTTTTTTGTTTTTGCAGAGAATTACGATCATAGATCTATTCCTAAGAGCAAACGGCTGTAGGGCAGGAAGTTAGATATAGATATGGATATGCAAAAGCTGGCCATCCAGCAGATGGTTTTTTTCTAGACAGCAACTTATTAGTTGTCTGCTGTCCACCAGGAATAAAATGTAGTGTGTGGTTTCTTGTTCCTTTCATTCCTCAGTGCTGAATGGTAAAAATGAATGATATGATTTTAGAGAGTGCACTGAGGAATGTTGTGGGAGAACCAGGGTTCTCATTGCCAGATAATGAGCTGGCATTGGCACAGGTCAGGCTAAAGAGGCATGTCTTTGAGAGTTTGACAACTGGAGGTTCAGGGCGATAGCAGCATCCAAGAAATAGTGAGGATCCCAGATGGGTGACCGTAGGTATAATACTCAAGACCCTTCTTCCTCATGTGCCACTCGTGCCAAAAACAATAGGTAGAAAACCAGGAGGTACATATGCTTAGAAAATAAGAATTAGGTTGGATTCTGCCCTGTCATCTGGTTTACTTTTGCTCTAGCTATAGCTTCACTTGGTTCAGCTTGGGAATTTTCAGAAGCCATCATGTAAATATGCAAAACCTAGATTAGAATCTAACATGCAAACAAATCCAAATAGAAAGTAAAATGTTTGAAAAAATGATTTAGTAAATTTAAGTCTATAGAGAATATAAGTGAAAGCAAATTAGATCAGTTTGATTTTATGTGTAGTATAAACCCCAAAAGGGATGGAAGGAAACAGTTTTGTTTTTATTAGCATTAACAGCCTTTAAAAAGTTCTCATCAGAGATAACAGGTAGTTGATAGTTCCAAAGCAACAATTGATGTGTAAAGCAAAAAGGGATTTAGGATATTTCATAAATTGTAACAAATCTATAGACGTGTCTAATTCTAAGCTATTGTAACATTTTAATATCATAAAGTCAGATGTGCATTATTATTTTGCTGAATATGGAATGTTCTTACTGTGCAACAGCTAATTCCAAATGGCTCCAGCCACAGAGCTCAGTCGGAACGAGGCCCTCACTGCAGTGTCCTCCATGCCGTAGAAGGGTTTGCGCTGGTTTTACTCTGCAGCTTCCAGGTGGCCACACGCAAACTGTCTGTGTTAATTCTCAAGGAAATTCGAGCTCTATTTGTTGCCCTGGGTCAGCCTGAGGTATGTATCATTTTTCCAAATTTTCCATTTCTTTGAACTGTTTTGAAATGTAGACAAAAACTATATATAATGCATTGCAGTTTCATGTGCTTTATGTTACATGTGACAGCACATACTTTTTGGTGCATTATGGGGTATTAATTATGTAAGTATTCTTTTTTTTTTTTTTGCGGCACCTGGGATTGAACTCCCTGGCAGGCACTTAAGGCACCGAGCCAAACTCCCAGCCCTGGTTTTTTGAGTCAGGGTCGCACTATGTAACTCGGGCCGGCCTTGCGTTCACGTTGTAGCCCAAGCCGGCCTCGAACTCACAACGCTCCGCCTACCTCAGCCTCCCGAGTGCTGGGATTAAAGGCGTGTGCCACCATGCCCGGCTGGTTATGTAAGTATTCTTGATCTACTAAAACTAAGCTGTATACTGAGAGCAACTGTTTTTGAAAAAAGACTGTTTTGGCTTCACTAAGGAATGTTTCTCAGTATATATGATCCAAAATCTACAGTAAATACTGTGTAAGGGTAAGAAACTGCTCAAAGAGCAAAAGTAATTGGGAAAGGGAAAAGGAGGAAAGAAGAGGGAAAAGAAAAAAGACATAAACCTGTATATATGTATATGTAAGATAACTAAAATGACTACACTGCTGAATGTATTAGTTACTGACAAAGAACAGTTAATACTCATATGATTAGATCAATTTTACATGTCTGTATCTGTTAACGTAAACAACTGTGTTGAAGGTAATGATACACAATACTGCAACCATTGTCAAGTTCCGATCATCTTGTTTTGTAAACCTATAATTTTACTGTTTTGGATTTGCTGATGTCGTTCGTCTCTTGCTTTTTGTCTTTCTTTTCTGTGTCTTTTTTCTCTTAAATAAAAAAAAAAGAATGTTTCTTTGCTAAAAAAAATTAAACAATTTTAAGATTGATTAAAGAATTCAAGATTAATTTTTGAAATGACCCATAATTTAAGCAAATACTACATTTACATTAGAGAATTAACTTGAGAAAATAGTGTATCCCATTTAAAACAATCAAGGTACTGAAAAAAGTAGTCTGTTTAACTCGAAGTTGTTTAATCCCAATGTTGATAGAGAGATAGCACCACAAGAAATTATCTCCTCTTGAGATAGGAGAAGGAAGCCACCTGTTAAACGTGATCAACTCCAGCTAACTTCCTGCACTTGGTCAAGTAGCTATACAGATGTCATGACATGTGACCGAATAGATGATGAAAGAAAGACTATTTTTTTTTGTGTGTCACCCTACTTCTTTTTAAAATGCTACTTTCCATTTTCTTGTTTTAAATTATTAATCTTGGTCTCATGTTCCTCAGTATGGTCGCTGCTTTTTCAAAATATTTTCAAGCTCATTTCAGGCCTTTCCATTCATGTTTCTTCTGATAACCGTTGTGGACTTTTTCAGGGCCATCTCTCTGCTATCTAATAAGTGGATCTCTAAGACATGCTATATTCCAATGAACTACCATTAAGTTTCTAATTATGGTAATAACAGTTATAATATTTGCCTTACAGATGGCAGATTCCATATCCATATTCTACCATATTATCCATTTAACCTTCATAATAACATAAGAATTAGCTTCGTTCTTATCCCAGTATAGCTACTGAGACTGAGGCTTACAAAGGTTAAGTGTCCATTAGGACCTGACATAACCAGATATGCATGTCTCTAATTCCCCTGTTCTTACTTCCCATTCAACTAGACCAGTGATGGGAAACATTTTAGAGCTTCCAGCGATAACAAACAGCTGGCTGTGCCACACAACCATCGGTTCACCACTGCTGAACCAGACTGTGTCACTGATGTTCTCATATGCTGCTTTCTTTGACCAGCCACCAGTTTTTTAAGCAATACTCACGAATACTTACATGTCAGGGCTTCCTATATGGCTTCTAAAAATTGTTCTGTATTTCCAAGTTCTTCTGTAATAAGCAATGACAAATGCAAACATATATCCATGTACATGCGAGTGTATATGTGTGTATTTGTTACTCATGTGGAACTTTTAATAAAATATTCTCCCTTTTGAACTTGCTCCTTTTTCTCAAGTAGCTGCGTTGTACACAGATGCTACAAAAAAATGTATGTGGTCTGTTGCTAATATAATTCCTTTGGGACTAAAATTCAAACCATTAACATAAATCAGTCATTTTAACAGTCCAGTGACTTAAAATAAGTACCATTTTAGTGGTCTGACAAAGTATGTTCCTACACAGTTTTAATTCTTCTACACTAACAACATGAATGCTTCAGAGGCTAATACACAGTACCAGGACTTAGATTCTCTTGTATGTGCATACTCTGAAATTCAGGGATTTATCTTTTCAGAAAAATAAAAGTTGGAGCCCTAATTATCTCCCACTGAAACTTGAAGAACTAAGCCCAGAACCACGGGGACCTTTATCCGATGCCTTTCACCTTCCTGGCAGTCGCTTCTCTGTGCAGCCCGTTGTCCCTGCCTCACGAGCAGCTGGGCTTGATGCACTCAGGGGAGGCAGTGTGCGGGGGTGGGTGGGGGAAGGGATCCTCTTCCCCTGAGAGTAATCACCTCCCCTCCACACAGGACGATGACAGGCCAATGATTGATGTCATGGATCAGCTCAGTTCTTCCATTCTCGAAAGTTTTATTCATGTAGCAGTTTCGGATTCAGTAAGTACACATTTGATTCTGTTTGCTAATAGTTCTTAAATATAAGCACTTCACCTGTCTGAAAAAGAGTCAGGAATCATGCAGACAAATTTGGGTGTTTCATATCAGATTAATAAAGTAATACAAAGTTACTTAGGAGAACAAGACTAGCTTTTCACATGATAGTTTAACAGACATTCAGATACATTTCAACCAAAATGTATGCCTTAGGAATATCAATAAATGTTAAATCTGTAATTTCAAGAAGTACGAAGGCCAGGGGTTGTGGTACATGTCTGTAACCCCAGCACTTTGACAGATGGAGGCAGGAGGATCCCCACTTCAAGCACAGCCTAGGCAACTTTGCAGTGACTTAGCAAGAACTTGTCTTTAAAAAAAAAAAAAGGTAGAAAGGGCTGGGGATGCAGCTCTGTGTGAAGGCCCTGGATTCAGTCCCCAGTATCACCAAAGAAAAAAGTGCTTAGGGTCCTTACAGAAAATTAATTTGTCTTTAATCTTCATATTTAACTTAGTATTCTCAGTGTTTTGCTTAACTATTCTTAATATGGTAACTTTTATTTATGTGGAGCTTTACAGTCTGCAGGGTACTTTCACGTTTATTATCCCTTTTGACCCTCACAATTATTGAAACTCCAAGACATTTAGGAGCAGGGGTGCTGGGTATGTAGTAGTAGTGATAGAGTACATATGAGGCCTCGGGTTCAGTTCCCAGCTCCAGGAAAAATAAAAGCAAAAAAGAAACATTAAGAAGGAGACAGATAGAGCCCAGACTTGTCCATTTGCACTTGGAGTTTTGTAGAGTTTTATCTGCTGCACAAATACATTCTTCCTTTTAAAAGGCATATCAGTAGCTTTCAATTTCCTGTGCATGTTGAATGGAAATTGAAACTGATTTTAGTTATCTGACTTTTTACATTAAAAGTACAGTAAGAGAACCTGGATTCATTTCAGCTAAATAACTGAAGAGAGACAGGGCAGCCTGGGACAGCGAGCAGAGTCCCCATGGCCGATGCCTGACGCAGATACCTGCTGAATACTTAGACGTGAATATAAAACCTCAACATATTTGTGAGCCTTTTGTTGCCTTTTCTAGTTGCAGTTGAATACAGATCCTTATTTTTAGTAGCCCTATTCTTTATAAGCATAATAATATAATAAAAGTAATCACTAAAACTTTCAACCAGACACAGAGGACCTTAATAGTGATAGTGATGTAGTCCTACTTCATTTGGAAGTTCAAATTGTTTTAATATGAAATTGAGCAGTCAACTTTGTTTCACATGTGTATGTTTTATTCATGTGATTTTGTTCTATTTGTCAGAATCAAAATCTTTAGCCAAGGGTAGCCAGGTTAGCAATATTACCTTTATTGAGATGGACAGATAGGGGATCAGAGGAATGAGGAAGCAGTGCCAGCTTTATGCTGGTATTTTTACATCCATTATCTCATGTAATTGACTGAAACATTGGGTGAGATCAGCACTGTAATTCCCTGGTCCTAAATGAAGCAGGCAGGAACTCTGGGATGTTCAATGCTTTTTTTCCAGCATGTGTTGAAATTTCGTCTCTTGGGCTCTGAAGTTCCAGCTCTGCCCCTTTCAGCCCATTAACCTTTGACACCTCTACATTAGCCCTTACCCAGGTGAACACATAGACCAAAAGGTAAAATGGATCCCTTTAGATGCCCAATAAACAGAAAGACAGTCTCCTCGCCTGACACAATGGCTAGGTTATTTAAAAACTGGTAACCTCCAAACCCTGGTATCTACACTAGTGAAAAGGAATGAAATATAAGAACTTATCCATCTGTGTATGTGTATGTGTCATAAAAGTTTGTTTGTTACTTTATTTATTTATTTGTTGCATACCAGGAATTGAACTCAGGACCTCACGCTTGCCAGGCAGGTGATGTGCCACTAAGCTAAATCCCCAGCCCTCACAGAGGTTTTAAAATGCATTGTTTTGACTTGATATCATAGGACAAGAATAAGTAATTACCTCGAAAAGCATCCACACAGTTCAACTTGTGTTGAACCATCTCTCTTAAGTCAAAAGAAGTTTATTTCAGCCTAAATAAACATAAAGTCACAACCAAAAAAAACTTTATTTTAAATGCAAGGATAAAAGCACACATACATCTCAGAGATGAGTCACTGTTTTAGGATTTTTAAGTGATGGATCCAGATTTAAAATGGTTCAAATCAACTAATGTCATAACATTGTTTCACAAATACGTAGTGAGCAGCTTCTATGCAGTGATGTACATGGAACATGAAAACTGTTAAAGTGCCCCTGTTTGGACTTGTAAACTATGACCCTGATAATCAAGCTTTGCACTCAGCTGCTTATCAACAAGGCTAGCACAGGAAAGAGATGACTGCACACCTGCGTGTTATGTGGTTTGTGTAGGATGAGTGTTTCAGATCCAACGCTGGCGCATTGCAGAGGTGATCAGGAAGGATATTATGCAAGCAGCAGTACTCAGGCTGGTGAAGGTGGGTCATTTCAATTCAGCTTTGATTCCCTGCCCACCTCTGTGTCTGCAGGCAACATTATCACTGACCCACAATGTGGATCTGCAGTGGCTGGTGGAATGGAATGCTGTCCTGGTCAATAGCCATTATGATGTGAAGAGCCCTTCCCACGTCTGGATATTCGCACAGTCAGTCAAAGACCCCTGGGTCCTCTGCCTCTTCAGCTTCCTTCGGCAGGAGAACCTGCCCAAGCACTGCCCCACAGCCCTCAGCTACGCCTGGCCTTATGCCTTCACGCGCCTCCAGTCTGTGATGCCACTGGTTGACCCCAAGTAAGGGATCCAGGTGTTTTCCTTGTTTTACCATTTGCTCTCTTAAATTTTGTTTTTATGTAAGAGACTAGAACATTATAATCACTTCTAATTTCTTAGTTTCCTGCTACAGAATCCTTACCATTAAGTAAAAATAGAAAGTTTTTATCTAGACTTTAGAGCAAGATTTTTTCCATAACAATCAATATGACTGTCTAGAAGCTCAGATTCTTTATGGTGAAAGGAACCTTAGTTTTTCTAGTCCACCTCCCACCCAATGCAGATACTCCCTGAACAGCATTATGTACGGAAGCTGTCTAATTCTAGATAGCACCTTCTATGGTCATTCTTTTTAAAAGCGTTATTTAAAATTGAGGACTTAGTTTCATTCTTATCTTTGGCTCCATTTTTCTAGCAGCCCGATTAATGCCAAGAAAACCAGCACTGCGGGCAGCGGAGACAACTATGTTACTTTGTGGAGAAATTACCTCATTCTCTGTTTTGGAGTTGCAAAACCCAGTATTATGAGCCCGGGACACTTAAGAGCTTCCACTCCCGAAATAATGGCAACGACACCTGATGGTACAGTGAGCTACGATAACAAGGTGACATGACATGCTTCAGAAGAATTATTCTGTAAGGTTTTTTTTTAGCTTGTTTGTCTAGAGTTCCTAGTGCAAATTGCACTGTGCCTGCCATCTGGAATATTATGGGATCAAATTTCATCCTACACATTTCTAAATTCCATTGAGTGTTATGTGAATAATTTATTACTCCCCCCTGGCAAGTGGGGAACTGACTATAAAGAGAAGCTTAGAAACTTACTTAAGATCATGGAGTGATTTGTATTTGTTAGTGCCTCAAGGTTGAGTTTATGTGCTATGTAGCACCTTTCTCTCACTGTTCACCACGTCTTCATTAAATTATTTTGCCAGGAACAGTTTTGTAGACTTAAGTGATTAAGAAGACTATGAATTTTTTTCTTTATACTTTAGGTCCCAGGTGAGAAATACCTTCATTGTTCTGCATTAAATTCTTGCATTTTTTTTCCTGAAAAGATGGCAGTGCCGTGGGATGTGGCTCAGTACATTGAAACTGTTATAATGGAATCATCGTGTGATTAAAGAAAATGTCAGTTACCATGTTACCTCTTTTCACTTTTAATCCACTTGTTTCAGGCCATAGGCACCGCATCGGTGGGAGTTCTGTTAAAGCAGTTGGTGCCCTTGATGAGACTAGAGAGCATTGAGATCACAGAGTCCTTAGTTTTAGGATTTGGAAGAACAAATTCTCTTGTTTTCAGGTACAGTAGTTTAAGAGTTCTGCATTCATATATGCTGCTGCTGTTGTAGTTGCCTTGCTGGAGTTTGAGCCTCTGTTGGCGTGTGCCTGAACAGCTCAAGGGGGATGCAGCTTCCTGTATGTTTCCTTTGGTTGCTTGCATATAATAAGCAATTCTTGCAACTCTCACATTTCAGTTTTTGTCAGAGTTCAATTTTGGTTTTGCCTCTCAGATTTTATTTCACTTGCAAGTTTTGTTTCACATAACTATAAATGAAAATAATTCCTGTCGATCCCCAGTTAGCCAGGCTGTTTGGAGGATGTAACATTAAAATAACAGTGTCTGTTTGTCATCCTTTCATGCAACAGACTTTTAAAGGTGATTCATGGGGAAGAGGGGTTGAAGGGCAAGTAGGGGAATGGGGGATAAAAGTACCAAGTTAGATCATGTACAAGTGCAAATTCCCTATAATAAGTATGATCGTTATGCATACCTAAAATGTACTAATAAATTTAATTAATAAAAGGTGACACGAATAGAACCCATTTGAGTTCAGCTCAGCTCAGCTGATTGGTCTTTTTATAAGGCACTACTTTGATAGAAACAGCAAACCAGGCTTTCTGGTTTCCTTTATTTTACATCTGAAGTCAAATAACAGTTCCATCTGAGGCATTGCCAAAGCCTTTTGTTTTTTTGTTTGTTTGTTTGTTTGTTTGTGTTTTTTGTGTGTGGCACCGGGGATTGAACTCACAACCTCGCGCCTGCCTGACAGGCGCGTAAGCCACTGAGCCAAACTCCCAGCCCTGGTTTTTTGAGACAGGGTCGCACTGTGTAGCTCAGGCCAGCCTGGTGCTCGCGTTGTAGCCCAAGCCAGCCTCGAACTCACAATGCTCCACCTACCTCAGCCTCCCGAGTGCTGGGATTAAAGGCGTGCGCCACCACGCCCGGCTGCCAAAGCCTTTTGAAACAAGCATCATATAATGTTTATTCAGGCTGCTTCTGATGGCTTTAGCTAAGCATTAAAAGCTCTAATGGACAAAAAATACAATTTATCTTTTTTTTAACTTTATTAGTAAATGTGTGCAGTACATAATGATTACATTCATTGTGAGTTCATACATGAAAATAACACACCTTAATTCTTTATACTACCTCTTCCCCTCCTTCCCCACTTCTCAATTTCCTATGCAGATAGAAAAGGAAGCACTCCAAAAATCTATGAGAAACACTATTTGAAAAATAAATGTAGAGATATTTTAGAAATAGCTGAAAAAGATCAATTGCATTATTTACCAATAGAGTCAGATTTTTATCCTTAAAAAATTGCCTATTCTTACTACCTGGAAGTTATTTAAACAGCATTTTACTGGTTATTGGTTGAGAATAAGCATCATAAAGACATAGCACAAGAAAATAACAATTCTTAAAATTACTTAACATTCTTCTCAAACAGTCTAGGGCTTTTTTGTATAACTTGCCCTCTAGATATTCCTAGAGGTAGGAAATATCAGCTGACTAGCCACATGAGCCTGGAAATTTAAATGTCTCTGGCCTCAGTTTTCTCATCTGTAGAAGAAAATTTAGCATCCGTATTTTGGAAATCAGGACTAGATCTAGATCATCTGGCTTTCAGCACAGAATGCCATGGAGTTGATATGTTCCTGTCCTTGGACTTTCCTGGAGGGTCATGTTTAATAGCATAAATATCCTACCAGACAGAGCACAATTTTCAAGCATGATGTATATTTTAGACAAAATACCTAAATCCTACACTTGCAGCAAGCCACATGTCACAATTTTATCTTTTTTGACAAAGCAGTTCAGAAGTTACTTTCTAAAGATGACAACTTATCAGGTTACAAGTATAAACCTGAGAAGTAGAGACAGGTGAAGTGTATACATATGAAATTTAAGATCTATTTAATGTGATCAAAACACCTACATGAGAAAAAATGATTTTGATGAAAATCTATTATAATTTTATTTTGCCATAATTTTTATTTATCATATAACTCAGATAAATTTAGCTCTAAAATTCATAGACTTATTTTTAAACTCAATGATAAATTAGTCTCCCAAGCACAAATCTCAAAGGTAATTCCATAGTAATTATACCCACCTCTTCCTCTAAATGTGTTCAGAGACTCAATTTTATTTTCATAGCTGGTAGAAATGTGCTTTCAATTTAGTAAGCACCCAGGAAATAGTGTTTAATTGTTCACAGAAGGTTTTTTTAGTAATGAGGATCTCTAGAACATTAAATCAAAATTAAGTTAACAAGTATGTACTGAATCAAAATTATATGTGTAACCCTGGGATTCAGATCAAATTAATTCAAATTATATACTAATACTTAATTCCAGTTCCTCATATAATTGGGATGTGCAGCAGACAAGGGAGAGATTCTTTTTTTAATCAGATTTTATTGATACATTTTAGATATATGTAATGATCACATTCATTATAGAGAACTTACACCTGTGCATGATATAGGGAGAGATTTTTACAGCAAAAGCAAAGTGAAAAAAAAGTAATTTAGGGTAGAATGGATATACTTGGTGACAAGTTTGGTGTTAGTAACAATGAATTTCAAATGAGAACTTTTTCCTCCACAGAGAATTGGTTGAAGAACTTCATCCATTAATGAAAGAGGCACTAGAAAGAAGACCAGAGGTAAAAGTTTAAATTCAGATAATTAAGGTTTAGTTTATTTGGACAGTGGATAAGTTTAAATAAAATCCACTAGTTCCTGCTAAAGAAAACAATCACTGCAACATGACTTTAGCAATGAATCTTTTTTTTTTTTTTTTTTTTTTTTTTTTTTTTTTTTTTTTTTTTTTTGGTACCGGTGATCGAACTCACAACCTTTGCAGGTGCTTAGGCCACTGAGCTAAATTCCTGGCCCTATTTTTTGAGACAGGGTCTCACTATACAGTTCAGGGTGGCCTTGAACTCACTTGGTGGCCCAGACTGGTCTCAAACTCACAGTGACCCTCCTGCCTCAGCCTCCTGAGTGCTGGGATTAAAGGAATCTGCCACCAGGCCTGGCTAACAATGAATCTCAATATTTTAACTCTTGTCATTTTATTGCTTTCAATATTCAACTATTTATTAAATATGGTTTCTGTTTTAAAGAATGTTGTGTCCTAAACACTTATCAGTGCAAAACATCTGAAGCAGTCATATACATGTTAAATTTTATTACATTCTTTTGCAAAAGGTTTGAGTTAAAGTTTGATTTTGGTATTCAAGTTTTCTTGTTTCTGTATAAGAAATCAATAACCAAGAATAATAGCTGATTTGGCATATGACACATTATTTTCTCTGAAGTGAGTCTATTTCAAAATTCACTTGTAATGTATCAGAGTTTTAAAAAATAAACAAATAAAAAGACTGGAAAATAACATCCCATGTAGTAATCCATTGGATAATAAATAGAAAAAAAAAAAGGCAGCATAAGAAGAAACAGTGCCTCCATGACGAGCTTGTCCCCTGTCCCTTTCCACTTGGCTCAGGTGTTCAGCCTCTCAGCAGACACCGGGGACATCTGGGAGAAGGAGCTGGTTACTTCTCAACGTTTCCTCCTTATCCCTATTCATTGATCCACTTGTGATCTGTTCCCTCACAGCCTGCGGTGGCGTCATTGTCAGTAAGGGTTAGGAAGGAGGGGAAATGCCTGTCTTCTCCACTTAGAAAACTGAGAACACCAGATTCTGTCCTTGTTTAACACAGTTTCCCAAAGCAGAGTTCGCCTTGTTTTGCCCATGACCGCACACAGTATTACCTCTTTCTGCACAGAACAAGAAACGCAGAGAAAGGCGAGACCTGTTAAGGCTACAGCTACTTCGAATTTTTGAACTTCTGGCTGACGCCGGTGTCATAAGTGACAGGTAGGATCAAAATTCTCCTGAGTTGATCTCCCTGCACCGAACTGGTCGTTATGTCTTTTTATCCATCTCTTTCTTCTTTTAAATACATTAACCCAAAAAGATTTTTTTAAAGAAAAAAGTTTGCTTTTTTCATATACCATTTACAAGACATATAATTTAGTAACAAATCTACTATATGAATTCTGACAGCGACTTTTATTTTTCTTGAAGCATCTTCTACACTGATGTTAAGATAAATTGCTTAAAGATTTTAACTTTCCTTGATTCCAGCACAAATGGAGCCTTAGAACGAGATACGTTAGCCCTTGGAGCTTTGTTCTTAGAATACGTGGACTTGACCCGCATGCTCCTAGAAGCTGAAAATGACAAAGAAGTTGAAATCCTTAAGGATATCCGGGCACATTTCAGTGCCATGGTGGCCAACTTGATCCAGTGTGTTCCAGGTACAGTGATCTATCATGACACATTGCTCTTCATGCTTGGGAAACTAATTGTGTTCCTTCTGACTATGCTTTGCTCCTATATCCTAGTGGCTTAGGGGCAGGTCTGGGAGGGAATTCTTTTGTTTATTTTGAGCCACTTGGAAACACTTAAGAACATGTCATCATAACTCAGTTGAGTTGCAAAGAGAGTGATAGGAATTAAATTTGATTTTGTGTCTGTTATGTCTATTCTTTGGTTTAGTTCCCACCTGAAAATGAGCACTTGTGATTTCCACAAGAAGGAAGTAATTCAGGGAAAACATTCATGCCAACTTCATTTCTCCATATTGTCTCTGTATTTTTCTGTGAGCCTGTAATTTTAGTAATATTATGTAACTCCACCAAATCAACAGTGAGTCAGATTCTATACTGCTTATGTGTTTTGGATTCTGTTAAAAATTATGAGAGAATTATTTCCACAGGGTAAACAAGCAAACAGTGATGGTAAACCTTCTAGAGACAGAGTGCCCAAACTGCAACCCAGAACCCATTTATTTATTGCAAGGTGCAGACACTGCCATCTGATGCCCAGCTGCTGGGGTGACGTGGCTGACGTGCCCACTGTGGCACACGCACCGTAAATTCACCACTGGTAGAAAACATTTACATTCTGATATAAGCCTATGAAACAAAATAGCTGGTCAGTTTGATACAACAATTATTCTAAGTTTTTTGTGTAGTTGTATTACTACAAAAGGCTACAGCTCAATTAATGTTTTTGTTTTCATTATTTTGATGTTATTAACCTTCTTACCAGTCCTCCTTATCCTTAGTGACTCTAAATTAAAATTTGAGTTGACTTCTTCAGTTAAAATACATTTGTTTGGAATAGAGAATTACCATATTCCACGGTTTTTCATAACAATAGGTAACAACAGTCAGAAAAGCTTGTTATGTGAGCAGTAGCCCCATGAGAAGTGTTGTACTTTTCTGGGCATCAATTAGGAAGTATCCGTAGGTCTCATACTCAGTCTCTACTTCTATCATTCTATTGGCCACAGCATGAGAACATGAGAAAAGGAAGAACAGACACATATCACATTGAAACCTATGTTTAAAAGTCAGGTCTCAGCCAGGTGTAGTGGCACACACCTGTAATCCCAGCACTTGGGAGGCAGATGCAGGAGGATCGCCACAAGTTCAAGGCCAGCCTGGACTGCATAGTGAGATCCTATCTCAAAAAAACAAAACAAAAAGTCGGGTCTCATTACCTAAAGAAAACTAAAGTTGTGATTATAGCTCAGTGCTGGAGCACTTGCCTAGCATATACTAGGTCCTGGGTTCAATCCCCAGCATCTTCCTACTCCTGCCAAAAAAGGAAAGAAAGAGAGAGAGAGAGAGAGGGAGAAAGAAAAAGGAAAAGAAAAGAAAAGAAAAAAAAGAAAAAAGAAAACTAGAGTAAGGAGTTAAAATTGTTGCTTTCCCTAAAATGTACTAGGCATGTATAGTAGTGATATAAACTGTACTCAGGCTGGCAGACTCTAGCTCTGTGTTTTTCTCCCTAGTTCACCACAGAAGATTTCTCTTCCCCCAGCAAAGCCTGAGGCACCATCTCTTCATCCTGTTCAGCCAGTGGGCAGGTCCCTTCAGCATTATGTTTACTCCTCTGGATCGGTACAGTGACAGGAATCATCAGATTACAAGATACCAATATTGTGCCTTAAAGGTAGGTGATGTTTTCCCCATTGAATGCCAGTTGTCACCTCAGGGGCCTCTTCTCTTACATCAGCAACGATGCCTTAAAAATAAGATCAACACGGGCTGGGTATATAGTTCAGTGGCACAGCACCTGCCTGGAAAGCATGAGGTCCTGAGTTCAAATGTCGGTACCCACCAAAATAAATAAATAAATAGCAACAGCTGGAGGTGCGACTCGGTGATAGAGCCCTTGCCTAGCATGCATGAAACCCTGGGTTTGCTCCCCAGCAGCACCCCTCGAAAATAAGAGATTAAAATAAGTGACATGATGCAATAAAATATAAATGCATGTGAAAAAAGTCAAATGGTCACACACATACGAATACATAAATTGACTCGAAATTTCAAAGTATCCTCATTTAAACACAGATCGATAGATATGTATAAAAAATGTAAATATTCAAGTTAGGCTCACACTTTAGTGCTAAAATTTTTCATCCAGTATTTCTCCTGAGAGCCATATTGTTTTGCTTGTTTGCTCCTTAAGTACCTCCCTCGCCAATTGACTTCCAGCCCCCTCAAAAAAACTCACCTCACATTTAAAAATGACCGAGGGCTACATTTGCTTGTCTGTCTCCTCCTATCATCGAAGAGTACTAGATACAAATTTCCATAGTGTGAGGACTGTTCTCAGTTTGCAGAAATGTCCTTCTGGCCTGATGTCCTTTGGGAAAGTGACTGTATTACCAGCTCTGTTGTGTGCACCGCAGTGGCTGACGCAGGGTGACTTTCAGCTCCTTGAGGCCCGGTTCAGTGGTGGTCCGACAGTAGATTGGACCTGCCAAGTACAAATTAACCAGGATCTCTCTTCTTCCCCTTAAAGATTCTAAAGTTTAAATTCTTCATTTACTTTACCTGTTTAAGGATCGTAATTGTTTTGTTTTTCACATTTTGTCAATTGCACACATTAATCAAGTATTTGTCAGAAAGCAAAACTTAAGCTGGATTCATCTTTTAAGTAGAATTCATTTGAAATCATTAAAAAAAGGTAAAAAATGTAAAATGTCATTTTAAGTACTCTTTCATCATGAAGGTTTGTTATATTATAAAATTGCAAGTTCACAAGGCTAAATGTATAGGCTTTTAAATTTTATTAAAACAAACTTTGAAACTGGTGTTTCTTATTGAGTCTGCTAAGAAATGCTTTAGAATCTTAGAGTAGCTGCCTTGTAAAGGTTGATCATCATCTATAATTTGGCAGTTATGTTTTTAAAAGCTAGTTGCAAACTATTACATTTTCCCAGGCTTCATCTCCATGCTTTGTTGTGTCTTTATTATCAGGCAATGTCGGCAGTATTGTGTTGTGGCCCTGTTTTTGATAATGTGGGTCTTTCCCCAGACGGCTACCTATATAAATGGCTGGACAACATTCTGGCTTGTCAAGATTTACGAGTAAGTAGTAGACAAAAATATATTGCTTTCGTCTTGGGTTCTGTGTTGGTTGAGTTACTAAAATGTGTAAGTACTGCTCAAAACACAGTCGCTTCCCATATCAGCCATAGGAGTATACGTTTATGTGTTACTCACTTCACCCTATGATGTTCCAGGACTAAAACCACAGTAATGTTTACCAAAATTGACAGAAGTTAGTTTATAAATCAAATCTCAACACAGTTCAGATTGAAATGATACAGGTTCTGTTCTGTATTCAGAGTAGCATTAAACCAGTAATAAAAAATAAAAGGATAATTTAAAAATATACTTCCAGATAGCCAACTTCCAGGTAACCAGTGAGTAAAAGAATAGGTAGCAATGGACATTGGAAAATATTTCTATATGACAAATAATTAAATACTACATTAAAGCCTTGCTTAGAATGAAATTTATAAATTTAAATACATCTAGTAGAAAGAATGTCAGTAATGACCTAAGCATCTGTCACATAATCTAATCACCTCCTCAGGAGTCACTTAATCCAGTCAACGTGGCAATTAAAATTAACTGGCACAGCTATCGTAGTTCATTTGGGCACCTGTAACAACATGCCATAAACTAAGTGAGTTATCAAAAACAGAAGTTGATTTCTCACAGTTCTGGTTCATCTTTTGCTGTGTTCTCACGTAGCAGAGCTGACAGCGGAATTCTCTGGGCTCCCCTGTAGAAGACGTTAGTCACGTGCTGAGGGCTCCTCGTGGCCTCATCACCTCCCGAAGGACTCATCTCCGAGTAGCATCACATCCAATGTTAGGATTTAACATACACATTTGGGGAGTCCACAGCATCAGGAAAATGCAAATTAAGGCCACGTAAGATACAATTTATAAAGAAAAAAAGAAATGATACTAATTTATAAGACACATAAACCTCCATTTATGTAGAGTTTTAAAACAGGCCTAACTAATGAGTGGTCCAAAAGTCAGGTCCTGATTGCTTCTGGGTAGAAGATAGAAGGCAGTGATAAGTCAGTGGAGAGGCTTCCATGCTGCTGGTGATCTTCTACTTCTGACCTGGCGATGGTCACACTGGCATGTTCAGTTAACATAATGTATCATATATTGTGCTCACTTTGACAGCGCATATAATAATTTATCATATATTTATTCTACTATCTCATGTATTCTGATTCCATATCGCTATTCCATTCCATATCGCAAGATTGTTACTAAAGTACAGCAAAACTTGCTGACTTTCTTGCAAGTCAAACTAACTTTACTTTTTAATGAAATGTTACTTTCAGCTGCTTTTTAAGAGAATCATGAGCTTTTATCTGCTGCAAATTATGTAAAGTGGGGGAGGAGAACTAGGTTAAAATAGCGTAACTATCCATTTGGAATATCACTTCCTATTTGGTCAAACCCACTAAGTAATTGAATAAGCCAGATCTTTCCTTTTGCACCTGATTGCAACTGACAAGAAGAGTGGACAACTTCAGGGAAGGGTGGAAGAGAAATGTCTCTTTCTAAGAACCACGTAGACTCCAGGCACCAGGCTTCTCTGTGAGGAACGTGCATTTTCCCTGATCATCCAGTATTTAACAGTAGCTTTTGGAAATCTTCTATCATGTATCCTATTACTTGTATCCAGTATGTTATTTTTTTATATGAAAGCCTCTGATTAAGAAGAGTGTTGCCAGGCGTGGTGGGGCACGCCTTTAAACCTAGTACTCGGGAGGCTGAGGTAGAAGGAGTGTTGTGAGTTTGAGGCCGGCTTGGGCTACAACATGAGCAAGGCCCACCTGAACTACATAGTGCGACCCTGCCTTGAAAAAAATAGGGCCAGAAGTTTGGCTCAGTAGCTTAAGCACCTGCCTGGGAGGTGCGAGGTTGTGAGTTTGAGCCCTGGTACCACAAAAAAAAAAAAAAAAAAAGAGTCTGTTTACACATACGTAAACATTGTATTGTTTCATTAGTGTGAGAAGCTGAAAGAAAAAACATATGTATATGTGTATGTATATAAAAAAATAGTTAAGATGGTTATACTGCTAATTTCTCTTGAGTTCCCTGAAGAGAAAGATTTGTGCTGGTATTGTTCAGACAATTGAATGCAGATGTCTTATGCTCTGGATGAATGATTTGGGGATGACAGTTCACAATGTATGTACCATTGTTTCCCCCAATTGATGTGTTTTGAAATTTTGTTTTAGTTTTTTTCCTTCTTCTTTTTTTGTTTTTCTTTTTATCCTTGAAATAAAATGGGTTTGGGGTGGGGCCAGGATTTAGCTCAATGGCATAATTGTCCGCCTGGCAAGGGCAAGGTCATGAGTTCAACCCCCAGTACCAATGAATGAATGAATGAATAAATAAATAAATGGATTTGGGAGGGAAAAAAAAAGAGTCTGTTAAGCCCATGCGTGGTGGTGCATGCCTATAATCCTAGCACTCAGTAGGCTGAGGCAGGAGGATTGCTGTGAGTTCAAGGCCAGGCTGGGCTACAAAGTCAGTTCAATGCCAGCCAGAAATAAATAGTGAAACCCTGCCTCAAAGACAAAATAAAAAATAAAAACAACACGTGGGAGGCTGAGGCAGGAGTATCATTGCAAGTTTGAGACCAGCCAGCCTGGGCTACAAAGTGAGCTTAAGGCTAGCCTGAATTGCATAGCAAGACCCAGTCTCAATAAATAAATAAATAAATAAATAAATAAATAAATAAATAAATAAAATATAAAAATAAAAAAAGAAGGGTGTTGAGACTATATTTCTTTTTCAATTATTTTTTAATTGATATACAAAAATGTGTGAATTTATCTTGAACACCATAATGTTTTGAAGAATATATACACTGCAGAATGGTAAAATCTAACAAAAAAGTATATTACTTCATAGAATTACCATTTTTAAGGTGAAAACACTTAGTGTCCAGTCTCAGCATTAGCGAGCATACACTGTATCATCAATTATAGTCCTCATACAATAGATCTCTTGAACTTATTCCTCCTAAAAGACTATTAGTTTTTTGAAAGATTGGTAGCTAAGTATCTCACAGTATATTTTGTAGTCAAGCCTCCTAACCATATTCCTTCTGATCTTTTCTTTAAAAGATTTCATATATTTATATGAATGATAACCATTGTTTTGTTTTATTTTTTAACTATGCATATTTTTCAGAAATACAAAAAAAAATTGACAATAAAGTCTTTACCACCTTTTCAGAGTTTTTTTAAAAATCAAGAAATGGCGTACACTAAAAACATTTACAGAGTCAGATTTAGTTTATGCCCATTAATTTTCCTTTGCAGCACTGCACTGTCATGGAGACTGTGTGTTGAAATGTCAAGCAGCGTGACCACGTGGTTTCCACTTGCATTGTACCTGATGTACGTTGGCTAAGCTTGATTTGTGTCTTTCTGTGGAACATTCTCTCATTATGAATGAATAATTGATTTGATCTGGTATTCAGGTTCATCAACTTGGCTGTGAAGTTGTTGTCTTGCTACTGGAACTTAATCCTGACCAAATAAACCTTTTTAATTGGGCTATTGACCGATGTTACACAGGTTCCTACCAACTTGCATCTGGCTGCTTCAAAGCCATAGCAACTGTGTGTGGAAGCAGGTATGAATTTTTTTAACTAATGGTCAGTGGCAAGTATAACTGAAGTTGCTCTTCATTGATGTGAATGATTGAGAGCTGAACATTTTGCAGTTTTCTGAGCTGTGTAAATCCAAAGAGAGTACAAAATGGTCTCTGCAGCCCCAGCAGTAAAATGCTCACTGTAAGTTAGCAGTCACATTAATTCTTCTCATTTGACCCAGGGGGGTGACTTGTTGTATCTTTCTTTTGAACTGCCCAGAAATTCACAGTGAACTATAAGAGTGGAATTTTTTAAATGATAAAGAAGATATATTAAAGCAATTAAAGAAATATCTAGATATGTTTGCAACAGGTGTGAACTTTAAGACTTTTAGCCATCTCATAGGCCAAATCAAACCTAAGAAGCATGTAAAATGTTTAATCTCCTTTGTTTAAAAGCTCACAAACATGGCACCCTAGATTCTGAAGATCACACTTTGGTGGTGATGGTGGAGTGAATACAGAACCTAGGAATTCATGAATGCTAAGCACACATTTCTACCCCTGAGTCCTATTGCCTGCTCCAAGATTATAATTTTTAAAATACAGCTCTTATCATGTAGTCATTTAGGGATGCTGTTTAACCTCACAATTTGTTGAGTGAAATAATCACATAGCTAAGACAAAAGGGTTAATGAAGATTCCCCAAATCTCATAAGCTAATCCCCAGAAAGACCTTATATATTAGGAAATTTGAGAGATTGTAACTTACGTTTATTTATGAAACAACTCAGAACATCAGTTTTTCTTTTTAATTAAATGTCATGCGTTAAGTAGCTACCTTGAGCTACTGGTGATCAAGGGACTAAGAGTTCATTTTAAATTCCAATCTACTGTGGTTCTAAATTAATAAATATTTTAACCAACATCTACTTTCAATAAATTTAAAATGAGCAAACTATTTAAAGAGATGTTTCTCTTTAAAATTCTTTATCTTTCTTTTATAAAGATAGTGGATAACTTTTCATGTCTAAACCTTACACTATCCATAATCTTAGTAATGGAATTTTTATCTTATACTTCAATCTCTGTAGAAGTCATAACAGATGACTAACTGAAACTGATTTTCTATCAGGTTTTATTTTTCTATATAAGCTTTACTAAAAATTATGCATACCTACAAGACATTACTAAAATAACATTGTTGGGGATATCTTCCCCAGAGTGTTTTTATTTTATTTTCAAGTAATTCAGCATTCTAAAAGTAAAGTTTTGTTTGTATGATCTGTTAATTTTTTAAAACATATGTACTTAGCATCTACAACTTGAACCTCTGTGTTTGACACAAATAAAAGTAATAAATGTTTCCCTTCACTGCTCTTCTGTCAGCGAATTTGGTGTGAACAGTTGCAGTCTAACGTATTTCATTGCATGCCATCTCATAAAATACCACTCCATTTGTCTGAATATACATAGATGTTTTTACTTAAGGAACACAGATAAATGCTGGATAAAAATAGCAATATAGTCTCAAGTTCAATGATATTTCCAGTAACAAAAATATTGCTAGTCCAGTCATAAAACCCTCCATGTTCCAAGATGTTTTAAGGCACCGTCCTAAAGTCTTTTTGTCTGTTAGACCATTTTTCTCCACAAGGTTCGGTGTTTAAAGTTTCAGCTGTTTGCTAAGTTTGCTCTTCCTCCACAAATTTTCAGCCTATGTAGTCTAGACTCCAGATTGGCTTAAGTAATCTTTGCCTAATTAATGTTTTCATTACTTTTTTTTTCCAAAAGCAATTCTAGTGGCTTCAGATTTTGCTTTCTAAGTTTACTTATAAAAAGTGACTAACACAAGGTAAGGCATTTGCCTTATCTTATGAAATATGTTCCTGAAAAATCATATGCAGACTAAATCATATTTTAAATTTCTTGTTATCAAGATGTATAATAACGCATCACTTCTAGAGCGAGGAATCCCTCCCATGAAATATTTACCTCCTTTTCCAGTGGAAATTTTATGCTGGATTTATTTTTAGAGAAATATGACTGTTTATCAGCAGATTTGCTAATTAAGGACTATTTTAAATTGACTTTAAAATAACTGAAAAATGGAACTATTTTAAATAATTGCCAATTTCAGTTATCCACTTTGAGTTTTAGAAGGATAGCTTGCATAATTAATAAATTAATCCCTCTATTCACTAGCTGTGATAATAAGAAAAAAACGTTTCTCTACATCCTTGCTTTTAGTTTCCTTACAGTCTGCATGTGTGACTACCATGAACTTACTGGTGTCCAGCCAAAATAGTACAGCCGTGCTATGCCAAGATTCTAGTGAAGCTGGAATAGGACCAGATGTGAAGACAAAAATGGTAGCAGGACTGGCAATATTAATTTTAAAGAATTTTTCATAAAATATGTGTGAATATGTGATTAAAAGCTATTAAATGACGCTCTTTAGAAGAAAATAGCCTACTTGTCAGGCGGCTTTTGTGCGTGTAGTTATCAACCTTCCCCCAACTGAAAATGAAATCAATCCATAACAGATAAGAAAAATGTGAACAGCCCTGAGCGGCTTTCCACGGTTGTGAAACAGGCCGTTTTCAATCATTAGCATGGCTCACCAGAATTCCATTTATATTAAAATACTTGGGAATTGCACTGTTTTTATTTTCACCTGCCAACATAATCTTAAAGTATTTTAATAGATGTTCTAGAAGTACCTGGTAGGTCAAAGTTTTGATTTCTTTGTTTTCTTGAGACAGGGTCACACTGTAGTTCAGGCTGGTCTCAGACTTACGTCAGTCCTTCTGCCGTGTCCTCCCTAGTGCTGGGATTGCAGGCATGCACCACCACACCTGGCTCGAAGTTCTGATTTTGAAAGAATTTTGTTGGGTTTCTTTTATCACGGGTATATTTTGTCATCATATGTTTGTTTTGCCTTAATTTTCTACAATCTTTCTGAATTTAAATGGAGTCTAGAAAACCTCCTAAAAGTAGCCATTTCTTAAGGGAATAACATCCTTCTATCAACAAGGAAGACAAATAAAGTTTATGGCTCATGACTCCAAATCATATACCTTCATGAATGATGAATGGCTTCACCTGGCCATCAACAGTGAGAGCATTTCAGAACCCAAAGCTTGGAAAATTAGACTCTGGAAACAGACCATCTTGGGTTCAGATCTTCCCTCTGCCTCTAATCAGACTCTGTGCTCTGGACCAAGTTACTACAAATACTTATTCATAAAATGGGAGCAATAGTAGACTAAAGATTAAGTAACACGCATCCCTTGGTCTAAGTCCTTGAACATGGGAAGCACCCTAGAAGCACTTAATACTCAGTAGTTGTTTCCAGGGACACCTAGGAAGTATTCCCCTCTACCAACTAGGAAAGTCTGCTTTTCTACAGAAGACCTCACACTTGTCATTTAGTCTTTTATAAGCTGGTGCTAGTGGGCATTTCCCAAGTTTTTCAAAATCTGTTCTTTCTATGTGGTTTCATATCTTGTTTAATGTCTGCATCAAATCTTCTTTTCATATTTACCATTTTTTTATTCTGTGTTCTCACATCTGTGTTTTTTACCCTTTTATAGCCTATGTTGAATAATTAATACTGAACACATAAGATTCCATTTCTAAACATATTTTAAACATCTAGGTGTAGAAGTTTTGTTTGTTTGTTTTGCTTATTTTTAGTTTTATTAGTGCATGTCTGCAGTATGTAATGATTGTATTCTTCCTGGGGAGTTGGTGCATGTACATAACACATGTTAATTCTATGTGCTTCCCTTCCCCTCTTGAAATCTTCCTAATTTTTTTCCTCCGGGTTTCTTTCATTTTCTGTATCTATGCTATTCCTTCAATGCTGTCCATATGAATTCCACAGCTCAGTCTTAAGCAACTTATCGAGTGCCCGAGTTATATGGTTAGGCCCATGGCCCTGCATCAGAGGGAGGCTTTGTGTATTCCGTTGCTTCTTCTAAATCCCCAATGATCCAGAAATATTTTCCAGGGCTCTTATATATAAACATGTGATAAGTCCAGTGTCAGAAGAGAGCACTGGGTGAGGCATTTCTGCTACTGTTTGACCTAGGGGGATTTGCCTTTCAGTTCCACTTTCAGAAAGGTTGTCTTCAGATATTGCAGTTCATAAGAATTCCAAATCAAACTGACTATCCTGGATACTATCGTGGGCAGGCCAGGGACTGAGAACAACTGTGGATAAAAGTTGAATTCTTTGGAATTATGCATATTTGAGAGTATACACTTCACTGCTTCTGTATAAACTCAAACAAGTACTTCTCCAATCTCTCAAGTTTTTCATGAAGGTCAAGGCCTTGGCCCAGTAGCTGGAACAAAAAACATCATAACATAAATGTCACCCACCATTTATCACTACTGTTGTCTGCAGGCGTTCTCCAACTGGCCAGCAGATGCACACACCTTATTCTGTGATCATTTAAAAATAAAGTAGACTGGGGGATGTGGCTCAGAGGCAGAGCATGTTCAAAGCATGTATAAGGCCCCAGGTTCAATCCCTAGCACCAGAAAAATAAAAACAACAGTTTTAGAAAAGTATTCATTTATTTAATCTAAAAACAAAAGAAATGTATTGCTGACATTTCTGGAGGTCGGAAGTCCAAGATTAAGGCACTTGCAGTATCTGCTGAGGCTCTGTTCCCCATCGGCTGTCTTCTCTGTCCTCACATGGCGGCTCCCTCCAACCTCTTTTTTTTAATTTTTAAAAAATTTTATTGTACATGTTCATAGTACATAATGATTACATTCATTGTGGAACCTGGCAAATGTACATAACAGATCTTAATTATTTATACCCACATACACGCACACAGAAGTAATCATTTTGGAGTGCAAATAGGTAGAGCTGTTTTGGAGGGCGATTCACCACTATCTACTAAAATTTTAAATGCATCCTTTTATCCTCTATGACCTCTTCTAGGAATCTTTTTCAGAGAAATATTTGCAGCTTAGTGTTTGTGGCACTTAGACAATGGCCTAAATGTCTGTGGATATCACAGGTTAGATTCCTTGGGAAACAGATTCTGAGGTGGACAGTCTGTTCTGAGTATAGGAAATTTATTAGGGGTACCCTTAGGGTCTGTGTCTCTGAGAAAGTTAAAGAAGTAGGGAGAAGCCAGAAAAAAAAAAAAAAACACCCTGGAAGTTACTAATAAGTAGTTCCCACATGCTAGTAGGGAGCAGTATTACTTTGACCCAGGCGAGTCTCTTTGGCTAAAGTCAGTTTTGCAGAGAGGCTCAGCTCAGGAACACCAACTGCCAGCGCTTTCGTTGAAAGATGAAATGCCTCATTTCTGAAAAGAGAAACCACAGCATCTACTGCACTGGTGTTTAAGATACATCCATACCAGGGAATCTGAGCTGCTTTGAAGAATAAAATGAGCCTCAGAGTCCAGTGAAAAAGCAAACCAAAGAACAAATCAGCCATTATAATCACATTCATATTTACAATTTTGTGCATCGGGAGGGGAGTATTTAGGTGATTATGTTTATTTAAATACTTAGAAAAGACAAATTTTTAATGCTAGTTGTCTCTACTGTAAACAACAGTTAGGAACAACAGGTGGGGAAAAGTAACGAAAGGGAATACTGCTACATTTTATTCTATTCACTTAACTAAAACCATCACTCGTTTGTCAACCATGTGAGTAAACCTTCTCCACAGTGGGTCCTTCAGCCCTGTGTGTTGTATAAATTTTTTAAAAGAAAAGTACATTCATGTATCAGAAAACATTAAAATGTAAGTAGTATTGAAAAGTAGGGAGAAGTTCAAATACTTTCCCAAATTATGTATTCCATTATGTCAAAAATATTTTAATATACATGCTAATTTGTTTCATTCATACTAGTAGTTTATCTTAGATTGCTGAAAAAAGTTTTATGTTATCTGTCTCTTTTGTCAGAATCTTTCAGATTTATGTGTTTTACTGAGTAACTACTATCCTTCAAAGATAGTAACACAGTGGATTAACTGTTGTTATTCTATTTTTTATGAAATTTTTATTTTTTCATAAAATAAAAAAGCAAAGAACTTTTTTCATGAGTTTAACCAATTCTTACTATAATTTCTCACTAAACTCACTATAAAATGAGATGTCTTCAGAATAGGGCTGTTCCTTTTTACAAGGCTGATTTTTGTACAGCAGAACTTCTCAGACAATGTAATTATACAGGGGGGAAATAGGAACCTACAGAAAAAACAATCTACTTTTCACCAGTAGATTATTTTCTGCTTCCTTTAGTTAGCCCAAAAATAAGTGTCAGTCAAAAACTGTCTACATACAAACCATTCACTAAATTGTCCCACCAGAGGTTTTCTATTTAGAACTTCTTTTGTATTAAAAACTAAGACGATAATACATTGAAAAGGTGTTAACTTTAACTAGTATTACACAGCACGACAATGGATTTAATTTTCATATTCCATTTGGTTATGTTGTTAATTGCCACATCTTCTAGTCTCTGTGTTCCTTTTTCCCCCAGCTCCCATCCCACACATAAAATCGCTTACTAAATCCTATTGATGTTATCTCCTCCGCACTCTTCAGTTACGTTCTTTCTGTCTCTATGGTCCTGCCCTAATTTCAGCCCTCATCAGTTCCCATTTCAATTCTTACAACAGCCTCACTCTTGGCCCTCTAAAATCCATTCTCCACACTTAGCCTGAGCTTCAAAAATGAATGCCATTGCCTCCTTGCTCTGCTACAAAACCTGTAGTGGTTCTCTGAAAATTTTAGGATGAAGTTCTTTGTTTGGTGATCTTACGAACCAACCTAGCCCCATTTTCTATTCCTCTATTTAATTCCTTCATTCAGTCTGCTATGCACAGATTCTTTCCTTTTACTGGCGGTGTTTAGCTATTTTATTCTTATAATTCCTCAAGATGTTTTTCTTCTGCCTACAGCACTCTGTTGTACCCCTCCTGTGGTACGATAATGTCTCCTGGTGCTTCGAGGCTCAGTTTCCTTGTTTACTGTGCTGCAAAAGCTCTCCTGAATCCACAGCTGATGCAAGTGTTCCTCAGCAGGACCCTTGTAATGTGCTGTGGATACTCCCATCAGAGCACGCACTGGCACTAAACTGCACGTTATATATGGTTTATCTCCCTAACTAAGCTGTAAGCCAGCCTTAGTAACTTCGTATTATCAGGACTTTGCATGTTCCTCCTAATAATTGTTTAGTACTTAATAAATTTAAGTAGATCACACGAAAAATACTAATGAACTACTGAGAAATTTAGCACATATATCCTCTTTTGTCCTTTTCTTTCATATTTGGTTTCCATTAAAATCTGTTTGCATGAGGTTGATTTTTATGTTTTTTTATCTGGGTACCACAATATTCCATTTAATACAGTCATTTTCCTTCATCTAATAAATAGCAAAAGAAGAAGTGCTTTTTTCTTTTAAATGGCCAAATGGACAAGAGAATTCATTAGTAAGTGACTGAGGTTAATATGCCATCTAGAATTTTGAGAAGTAATGATCTTTTGAGATTATGACCCAGGCTGTCTATAAACTATGCTGTTTGTTTTTTAGGAACTATCCCTTTGACATAGTGACATTGTTAAACCTTGTTCTGTTCAAGGCCTCTGACACCAACAGAGAGATTTATGAAATCTCCATGCAGCTCATGCAGGCACGTATCACTAATGGCGTGGGAAGTAACTATCCTTAAGCATTTCTTTGAATGTATTGTTTCTATGTATCATGGGTGGGTTTCAAGAGCGAGAAAACAGTTCTGTAATGTTCTGTAAACATTAACTAACTGATGCTTTACATTTAATTCTGCATTAAAATAGGCCTTATAGTAGTAGTTCTCTTACAACTTTTATTAAATAAAAATGCACCTGAGATGCTCGCTAATGTTTTTTTTACATCGTTTGTGTCTTTTCTACATTTTAATAGATCCTTGAAGCAAAACTTTTTGTATACTCAAAGAAAGTCTCCGAACAAAGACCTGGCAGTATCCTCTATGGGACACATGGCCCGTTGCCGCCCCTCTACAGTGTGTCACTAGCTCTCTTGTCCAGTGAACTGGCCCGGATGTACCCTGAGCTCACTCTCCCTCTCTTCTCAGGTACTGTGAAATAGTCAACATTGATACCCAACCTCACTCTACCTACAGGATGATCAAAAATAGGATGTGTGTTTGCATCTTTAAAAAATTTTATCATGAAGGACACATTGCCATTAATCTCCCTCAAAATACTTGCTCTTAGTTCAAACACATCTATGCCATCATTCTTGCCACTTTCTAAAGCAGTTCTGGATGTCATCGTTTGTGCCCTTATGAGATATGATCAAAACTACAGTGAATGCTGCTGCCAAGTGCCATCAAACAGAAAGGCAGGCTCGTAAAAACATTGTAGCTTGCCCTCATTCATCTTATTCACCACAGTTGCCACTGTGCAACTCCTGGCTCTTCCCCAAAGTCAAAATGACCATGAAAGGCAAACATTTTGAATGGATTCAGAACATCAGTGTAGCCAGGACGGTGCAAATAAATACTCACAAAAAAAGGACTTCCAGAACTGCTTCAGAAAGTGACTCGAGTGATGGGACAAATGTGTTTGAACTGCAGGGAGGGAGTTCAGGGGGATTGATGTCAATGTGTCTTTTACTCCAATAATTTTTTTAATAAAGATTTACCGTAGTTAATGTATCTTTAAAGTCAAAATTAATGATGCTAAATTTATCAGTAAGAATTACCGTGAGCTAAATCCAGTTATAGGTAAGGGTAAATTCTAGAATATGTTTAAAATATGACTATCTAAGCTGGGCATGGTGCCACAGACCTGTAATCCCAACACGCTGGAGACTGAGGCAGGAGGATCAGTGTGAGTTCAAGCCTGCCTGGGCTATTTATGAACTACATAGTAAGAACCTGTCTCAAAAAAAAAAAAAAAAACACAAAAAAGTGGTTATCTAAATCAGTGTAGATATAAACATACAAATGACAAATTCAGACATGCTTAGATTGATAAAAAAATTTTTACATTACTATATATGTTAATTTTTCAAGAAATTAAACACGTGCAATATAATATGACACCACTACTTATTTAATTGCTACGAGTTGTTGAGAGGTGGTGATAGCAGTGGTGTTTTGTAGCTTATGTGTAGCTACATATATAAATTGTTGGTGGTGATTTTTGGCACATCTTTGTAAGCAATTTTAATGAATAACTTTTTCAAGGGCTAAGTCACTCACATCACTGCAGTAGTAGGAGAATGAAGAGAAGCCATCTTAGTACATTAACCCTTTTCTTGGAAAACTAAAGTTTATTTTTTCATCACTTCAGTCAAGATTTGAGTGGTACTTTTTTTTTTTTTTAAGAGAGTAAAACAGAACAGTAAAATGGAACAAAACAAAACAGTGATAGGACAGTAAGAAATTAACATTCATTACTATATTGCATATTGTTATCCTCTAAATATTTGTACAGACTACTGACCCCAGGACTGGAAAGTCAATCAAACAACATAAATGTAGCTTGGCATAGTGGCACACGCCTTTAATCCCAGTACTCAGGAGGCTGAGGTAGGAGGAACATTGTGAGTTCAAGGCCGGCTTAGGCTACAACGCAAGCACAGGCCGGCCTGAGCTACATAGTGCGATCCTGCCTCAAAAAACCGGGGCCGGGAGTTTGGCTCAGTGGCTTAAGCACCTGTCTGGCAGGCACAAGCTTGTAAGTTGATCCCTGGTGCCACAAAAAAAAAAAAAAAAAAAAAAAAAAAACATAAATGTCAGGTTACTTCATTACTTCAGTTTTTATCCTGTCTGCCTGTGTCACGTCTGGTTGCTTAGGGATGCAGGGGGTAGAGGGAGACAGAGGTGGCTTCCTTGCTGGTTCTCCCTGGCTGCCGTTGCTGGTAGAATCTCTGCCGGCACATGGGATACAGGGACTGAGTTGCTTCTTTGCTGTTTTTCCACATCTGGCAGGGCTGCCACCCCTGATTTTCTTATTTTTGTTGAATTCCTGAATTACCTGTCTCCTTGGGCTTCAAGTCTCAGTTCAGATCCTTCCTGTGTCCATGGGACCCCCCTCTCTTCTCCTTCTCTTCCTCATGTTGCTATATTCCAGGGTCTAGACCCCGAAGCTTGGAGAGGTCCTTTCTCTGCTGCTCACCACTCCACCATTTTCCTGGAAGTCTTGAGTGCTACTTCTGTGCTAGGGTTTGCTTGGGTTCCAGGAATACAGAGGTGAATAAAATAACCTCTCAGTCAAAAGCTCAAAATAGCAATAAAGACAGATATGCATTCATGACTATGATAAAATGTAGTAGGTGCAATTTTAGAAAGAAAACTCATGTAATAAAACCAGTTATTGACCAAGACTATTGAGAAATATTTCCCAGAGGAGTTGATGTCAGAGCTGTAGTTTAAAAGAGAAGTTTGCAAAACAGACAAGTAGTTGATAGACTATCCAAACAAACAGCCTATCATTTGCCTTAACTTGATACCCTAGTATAGGAGGTAGTACAGAGATGTCAGGGTGGCTAACATAACATGCAGGGAATGAAGGAAGCTAGAGAGGGTCACAGACAGCGAAAAAGGCAGAGGCCAAGTCTCAGAAGGCCTGGTGTCGTACACTGGGAATTTGTAGGCCAGCAGTTTCTTATGTGTGCTCTTTGACCCCCTCTCAGAGCTCTGAATAGAGAGGGCCTCCAAGCAGACTGCTGAGGTTTTGAAAACTATTGCTGAGTTGCAAATAAGAAGAGGGGTGACAAGATCAGCATGTGTTTTGGAAAGACAAGCTGCAGTGTAGAGAGTAGATTGGAGAATTTCCAGTCGGGACAGAGAAGACCACTTAAAAAAAGATGACAGTAAGCCAAGGAGGAAACAATAAATGATAAGGGCTTGAGCCAAGACAACCCAGTGTGAATGGAGAGGGGAAGTCTCAGTCAAAAGCTGCCGGACAAGGGCACAGAAGAGTTGTTGGTGTGACACCGTGAGGGTGGTTAACATGTTGCTAGCCACCTAAAAAGCCAAGCCAGGGGAAGTGGAAGCAAGGCAGAAATCATGAATGCAGCCTGTGATACTAGATGTAGGCCTCTGCTGCACCCTCCCATGCATAGACAGGCCTGGAGTCAGGAGAAACCAGCTCTGGGGACTCATGGCAGAGTAGAAAGTGTGAGAGCCAAGTGCATGGAGGAGGTCAGGAATGGAGAGAGCACAGAGTGAAAGGAAAGAGCTTAGCACCCTACTCTGCAGACTCATTGAGGGGAACAAGAGGAAGGGAGGTACGCTCAGAGAGGAGGGAAAAGGCCCAGGAGCCAGTGTCATGGGTCCCTAAGAAATCAGAGAATTTCAGAGAAAGGAGCAAGGACTCCACAGCCTGGGGTGGAGTAGAGAGAGATAAGGTCTAAAAGTAGAGATGATAAGGTCTAAAAATGGCCCTCTGAGTTTTGCAATTGATTAGTAACTGTTGATAGTTTCCATGGAGAAGTGGCAGCAGAAGCCAGATTGCAGTGGCTTGGCTGAGAAAGAAAGGGAACCAAGCCAGACACAGTATAAGACACACACACACACACACACCCCTCTGATCCCAGCTACTAAGACTGAGGCAGGAGGATTGTGCGGTGAAGGCCAACGTGGGCAATTCAGCAAGACCCTATTTCAAAAAAAATTTTTTTAAAGCTGAGGCTGTAATTCAGTGCTCCCTAGTTCAACCCCCAGGATCCACCCTGCCAAAAAAGAGAAAAGTGGAGAAAAAGGAGGGAAGATGGAGAGAAGGGAAACAGAGGCAAAAACTAAGGTGGGATGCAATCAGAGTTTTTAAGAATGAACAACATCAGAGCCAATATATTAGCTGAGAGGGAGAAGCCAATAAAGTGGGAGCTGCTGACAGAGGAGATAAGTGGTACAGCACACTTAACAAGCTAAGAAGCTCATATAGTGAGTTGTAATCAATTCTACATTTTCCTCATGAATTTGCCTTTGGGCTATTGTGATTTATGAAGAACTTTGTTAAAATAACATGAAACAATTAAGAGGGTATAATAGATTCCTAACTCTTGTTTTTACTGACCATACTATTATAAACCTTGTGGTAAGATTTTTATTGCATGTAATTTTAGATGACCTAATTACTTGTAAGAAGCCAGACAAGTTGTTCAAGTCCTTCCCAAAGGAGCTAGGAAAAATATATAGCATCCCACTAACATGATCTCACATTTTGTTTAGTTTGTTTCTGAAGGGATAACTAGGGATTGTTCCCAAATATTTGGTATTTTCTTTTCTTTTTTTCTGTTTAAAAATACTTCAACAACCCAGGTGCTGATCTAGGATCTTGGTATATCTCAGACAGACCCTGTGTCATGCTACAAAATGTAATAAACATAATCAACAGACAAATTATGTAATGTGTTGGAAGGCGATCATTGCTACAAAAAATATACAGATTTCTGTGCCATTGTAGTGGGTCTCTTCATCTGATCAGAATTTTTTTTCTCCTCGCCAAAGTCTAGCTCTTTTACCTAAGTGTCCTGAATTTTTCCAACCAGAGATCATTTTCCTCCACCAAATCCCTAACATTTGGTGCCTTCCTTATGTTATTTGTCACTTTCTCCCTTGCCCCAGTTACTTATCAATGTAACTTACCTCAGAATTTTCTTCCCAGGGCAGGAGCCACGTTGTGAGTTTGTGCTGTCCCTGGCATGCCTTCCATGGGGGTTCACACTGGAAAATACCCAAGACATAGGCATAAAAGAATGTTCTGATTTTCTAAGGCTCTAAGGATGTATCATAACAATCCATAGCAACAGTCATAGTATCTAAACTTAGAAATTAAAGAAGCATGAAGCTTTAACCTGTATAAAACATAAACGTTTAGTACTGACTGATTAATGGAGTATAGCATTAAATATATTCTTATTCTTCAAAATAGAAAATTGTCATTTTAATTTTAGGAAAAGGGTCAAATCAATTAAAGACAGACACAGTAGACTATCGTAATATAATTCCCAGCATCCGTGTTGTTCTGTTGTTTAGCACTCAGAGTGAACTTACGTGCCACACTGGGTGACACAGCAAAGGTGGAGCTTCCTACTTTCCCTTTGCCTAAAACAGTTTTTTCTCTAGATATGAAAAATAGATTACTTCAGAGCCTACTGTGTGCACCTAGAGCTGTGCCTCTCAGTTCTGTAGAAAGCTTATTCAGATGACCAAGTTAACTGCTGCCAGCAATGAAATGAAACAAAAACACCATCAGAGACAATAACGGTGGATGGCTGAGCAGCACTCAGAACTTAGCCCTTTAGACCCATGTATCAGCAACCACCTAACACAGCCTCCCCACTTTTCAGGGAGCATCTATAAACTGGTCTTACTCTTCTTGGGGCTCCACAGCTCACTTTTAGCAACTAATGTTTCATGGAAGACGCTTTGTAAGTCATTGGGTCATCGGGAGAATAGTGATCATTCTTAGACTTTTTCTAACCACCGATGATGAGCAGCCTCCTGGATGACAGGGACTGTGCTGAGCTTTTTAAATACATTGTGTTTACACCTTCACGGCAGCCTGATGTCCCCTAACAGGGCCTCACTGTACACACAAGGAAACTGAAGAGGATAGGGTTTAAATAACTATCCCAGAGTCACATGCAGCTGGACCATGGTGGAAGGGGAATCCGAACACGTCCTCCAACTCCATGTCCTTCGTTTTGTGTGCTCTGACATCTCTCTCCTGCTCTTTCTCACTGTGTCTCTGCCACACCTGTGCTGCCCTGACAGTGCCCTGCTGCTTTCCTGCACAGAATTCCAGACATGGGACATAAGTAGAAAGCATTGTTTTATCAGTAAGCTGATGTTTGTGTTTTATTTTGATGGAATAATAACACAGCTGTCTCTCACTGCAATTCACTTTAGAAGTCAGCCAGAGATTCCCCACAACGCACCCAAATGGACGTCAGATCATGCTCACTTACCTGCTGCCCTGGCTGCACAACATTGAGCTGGTGGACAGCAGGCTCCTCCTTCCAGGGTCCAGCCCCAGCAGCCCTGACGACGAAGTCAAGGACCGGGAAGGAGAAGTGACAGCCTCTCACGGACTGAAAGGGAATGGCTGGGGCTCCCCAGAAGCTACATTACTGGTCCTGAATAACCTCATGTACATGACAGCCAAGGTAAACTCAGCTAGCCCAACACCATCATCAGAGAAAGCCCTGAGTTAATCAAACCCCATAGTTTGCAAAACCAGGGAAAATGGCATCTATTTTTAGGGATAAACAGTAGTGATGGTTTTACAACACTGAATATCTGCTTATTCTCTCTGAACTCTGCACTTAAAAATGATTATGATGAGGTCTAAAGTATGGCTCTATGGTAGAGTGCTTGACTAGCAGCACAAGCCCTTGGGTCCAATCCCCAGGACCTCCTCCCAAAAAAGTAGTTACGATGGCAAACTTTATGTTAGGTGTATTTTACTGCAGTTAAAAAAAATACCAAAATAAGTCTGACTTTTCTAATTGCATGAATATATGTAGTATATGCCTGAGTTGTTCTCCACTGAAGAATGGCATCTTTTTGGTAAAGACTGTATTCCCCCTTCTTATGATTTTTGAGATGGCCATGACCCTCAAAACTACTTTCTATCAAACATTTTGCATCTTTATAATTTTCACACATTTATCTTGTTTGCTGTAGTATGGGGATGAAGTTCCTGGACCAGAAATGGAAAATGCTTGGAATGCATTAGCCAACAACGAGAAATGGAGCAACAACCTAAGGATCACGTTGCAGTTCCTGATCAGTCTGTGCGGCGTCAGCAGTGATACCATACTCTTGCCCTACGTAAGTGTGCGTCAGGCTCTTTGGTGGAGTTCCCATGTGCAATTTGCAAGTTAGAATGTGCTCTCAGCTCCAGTTAGAGTAGTTGTCCAGTTTCTCCAGTCACAGTCATCTCATGAGAGTTTGTCCACATATTGCTTTCTGCCTCCAAGATGTAGGCAACCTGTGATAGTGACTACTGTCATCCCTTAGCTCTAAACCTGAGAACACAGAAACCTGTGAAGTAAGGAGTAAAGACTTTTCTAGCAGTTATAAACATCAGTGCCAGTATATAAGAGATCTTAGATAAAAACTTTTTATTATTACTGATAAAGATGTTTTTATGTATGCATTCTGATATTTTTAAAGCAGGAAAAAAAAGAGAATCCTGATTTTTCTTTACAAACTTAGGTGATCAGAAAAAGGTAAGCAAAGATGTCTGATGTTTACTGTTTTGTTTGAAGTTGGTAGGACCAACAAAGTGCAGCATTTTGAACTGTGAACTCACTTGCGTTTCCCTGCCCCTGGTGTTTGTGAGAGTTTGCCTTCCTTCCTGCTGTTTTGAGCCACACAGGCCTCTGTACAGCATGTGTGCCTCAGGTTGGACTGGGAAGCCTCCAGTAATGCAAAGCATCCATTCAGAGTTATTTTTAACATCTAAACTTTAAAAACAGCTAAAACTCATTTGTCTGTAGGGGAGAAGAGGATAAAAAGTGACTGCATTCCTTCTTAAACAAAAATAGCTAGCACTTTTTCCCAGGGCTTGTGTAAACAAAATTCTTTCTGAAGATAAAACCTTTGATGGCAAGTTTTTTAGCGCAGACTAAATCATTGTGCCCCAAGGGTACATATTTTAAATTAAACTATTAGAAAAGGTAAGGTTTCCACAACACACTCCTGTCAGACTTGCCTGTATAGCAAGGCAAAAACATTTTTTGGCTTTGGTTTGTTTGGGGAGGGTGGGATTAAGACAGGGTCTTGCTGTGTAGTTCAGAATGGCCTTGAAGTCACTGTGCAGCCCAGGTTGGGCTTCACATTGTGGCAGTCCTCTTGCCTTAGCCTCCAGAGTGCTGGGACTACAGGTTTGTATCATCACACCCAGCAGCAAGGTGAATATTAAACCAAATATGTTCCTCATCCTAGGATAGCACAAGATCAACTATTGGAATGATGTTCTTGAATGATAACATGTTATCCAAATGCAGTTGTCTCAAGCCCCAGCATGTTTATGGATTTGAGCAAACATCCCTTGTTTATTTATTAATTTCCTTCCACTCAGATTAAAAAGGTGGCAGTGTACCTATGCCGTAATAACACCATTCAAACCATGGAAGAACTTCTCTTTGAGCTCCAGCAGACCGAGCCAGTGAACCCCATAGTCCAGCACTGTGACAACCCACCTTTCTACCGCTTCACGGCTAGCAGCAAGGCCTCTGCAGCGGCTTCAGGTAGGGACCAGGGTGACTGGGCATGCACCTTGCCATAGGTCTCTGCGTTTTCCTTTATGTGGAGCACTGAAAGGGTATGAGGATGTGTCTGTTCCTTTTCTTTTTAGTTCCTGTGGATATGTTCATTTGAAAATGGCTTAAGAATAACTTATACTCTAAGAGCATTGTTGGGTTAGTGAGATGATTATAAGGATGATCAGGAACTATTGGCCCTCTACTCTCCCCACAGTGGAACTTTTCACTTCCGGCTGGTCCCAAGCTGATGCTGCAGTCACTTAGGAATCGTGTCTACCCTCCTCCTTGTGTCTGTGGCAGTCTCTTGATTAATATTCTGCCAGGATGTATTAGGATACCCCAAAGCAGCACAGATTATGAATCCCTAATCAGAAAATCTGAAACCCAAAATGCTCCAGAATCTGAAATTTCTTAAGCACTGCCATGATGCCAGAAGTGTGATGCTTCAAGGTACAAGAACTTTGTCTCATGTATAAAATTATTTAAAATTACCTGTAGCCTGTGTTTATAAGCCAAATTTGAAACAAATAGGTTTCTTAGATTTGAGTCCTATCCCCAAGATATCTCATGTGTACACAAATATTCCAAAATCTAAAAACCACTGAAAATCTAAAACACTTCTGGTCCCTAGCATTTGGGGTAGGGATACGTGCCCTAGAGCTGTATTATCACTTTCAATAAATTAGTATCAGCAAGCATCTTTTCATGAAGTATACACTGTCCTAGCCAGCTTCCTTCCCATTTACCTGACACTGTAACTGCTTTTCAATTTTTCTCCCTCTCTGATTTTTTATGCCTTGTATTTCCCCTACTCTTGGCTGTCAGAGCAGTGTTTTTACAGAGAAGCACTAGTCTAGGGGTCAGAAGTTTGCTTCATTAGCATTAGTTAAATTTCTGGTGCAAAGCTATCCGAAATGCTAAAGCAGGTACAGCAGGGCCAGCTGCTATAAATAAGCTTATTACCTAGGTGGCCAGGCTGTAAAGGTCTCACGCAGGTTATAGCCTCACTTTATAAGGGAGTGAAGTCATTTGGTTTGACCATAACATAGGTCTAGAATTCTCGTTTCAATAGTGTCAGCTTAAAAGGTCTTATGGAATGTTTGAAATTGTGCAAAAGATATGAGGAATTCTTCAAACATGGGATTTTACAGGCAGTCCTTCCCCACGGTTACTTGAGATTTGACCGTGACCCCTCCATATGCATCTTCTGCTCAGTGTCTTCTGATCCCATCCACAGGAACCACCTCCAGCAGCAATACAGTGGTTGCCGGCCAGGACAGTTTCCCAGATGCCGAGGAGAACAAGATATTAAAAGAATCTGATGAAAGGTTGGCATGCAAAGTTGGCTTAGCAGTAATGTGTACAAAAGCATCAACACAAGTTTGTGAGATTTCCTGAACTAAATTACACACATGCTGAAATCCTTCTTTGTTCTTAGAAAATGGACTGACTTTCAACTCTGCCCTGTATATCCCTAAAGTTGACAATATTTTTCTGTACAAAGTCAGAGAAAAGAAAGATAAAGAGGGCTTCTATTGTGGTGCCTGAATTCTACTTGCCCCAGGGCTTAAAAAAAAAAATACTTAACTGTTTTGCTAGTAGGCACAAACTGTCTGGAGCTAAAAAGGATTTATCATGTGAAATGTTCAAATTTCATGATTGAATAATTTCTTAGAGTAGTTGTCCTAATGTAAGTTCTATGAAACATTGTTTTAGCCAGCTTTCTGTTACTATGAAGAAATACCTGAGAATAAGTTTTTTGTCTCACATTTTTGGAGACTGGAAATCCAAAATGTATGGTCTGGGAAACCCCCCACACGCACACACACACACGCCAAGCTGAATTCACACCATAGTAGGAACATGTATGTCTACCTATATCTGTCTGTTCTCTCCCTCCCCTCCCGTGCCCCCCTCCCATTTTACAAGCTTTTGCAAAGCTACCAAAATTCAATCATGGACCATCACCCTAATGACCTTATCTAATCTAATCACTTTTTAAAGGCCCTACCTCTAAACATAATAGTAGGATTAAGGTGCCACCCTGTTAATACCATTCATGTAAGATTTAGGGGATTAAAGTCCTGCATGAAACTGGGGAGATAACCATATTTCAAACCACCACAATCATCATTCCTCTTTTACTTTTGTTTTGTCATGTCTCAGTTAACCAAGAATACCATCTATTCCTGTCAGACAAAGTCTCTTCTCCCCTCACATTGTCCGTATAGTGCTGTTTCTTTCGCCCATGTCCTTGTCTCCTCATTACCTCTGAACTACACATAAGTAAATAAAATCTGAATCCCTCTTTCCTGCAGTTTGTTATGAATATTGGGGTCATAAAGCAGGAGAGACAAACAGGAAACTCAGATTAAAAAATAATTAGGATGCTCCTCCTCAACTTAGCATTTTATAATGAAGAAAAATAAGCCTTTTCACTTGAGAAGTTAGTAACAAAGATGAGACACTCACAAATTCATGTGGAGAAAATGTAATGAATCAAATAATGAAAATAATTCATTCAGTCAAAAATGCCCCACGATGCTTCCCAACTGTTCTTGGGGTTTCATCCTGAGCCCTAGGACACAGTAGGACTGAAGTGTAGGATTCCCTGACAGTAGAACCACTGCCTCCAGGGTTAACTTTAACCTAACCTTGGGGACCCTAGACAAAAACAAAAACAAGAGAAATGTAGCAAATTTTATAACTTTCTTTATGTTTCCTCAAAAAAGAAGTAATTCACTAGAAATGACTAATAGAAAGTCCCCTTAAACTCTGAGGACTTAGAAAAATGAGTACATATTTTTATGAAGTAGAATTTATATGAATATTTCAGGTATGCAGAAATGATCTTCATAAATATTTTCATGCAACCACCCCTATAAAAACCTGTATATACTCGTGGCTTCGTGAAAGGATTTTTCATAGGCAACTGTGATAGTTTGGGTCTAGAACGTCACCCAGAGCTCATGTGCTGAAGGATGAGTCCCCGGCACAGCAGAGGTAGGGCTTTTGGGTTTTTTGCCAGGCAGGTGCCTGTGCCCTGAGCTAAACCCCCGGCCCCTTGGGATAGGGCTTTTGGAAGGTGATTGGGTCATGAGGGCTCTCATTCTATCAGTGGACTGATCCATCAATGAGATCAGAACTTGAGGGCCTTATTGGTAGGTGATGAAAACCCAGTGGGTGGAGCCTCACTGAAGGAAGTGGGCATAAACATGGGTTCTGTATGTCGTTCCTGGTCCCTCCCTGGCGGGTTCTCATTCTCTCGCTCTCTGCTTCCTGACTGCCGTGAGGTGGGTCGCCATCTTCTGTCCTGACCTTCAGCCTTCAGGTTCCTGCCTTGCCGGAGACCTAAAAGCGATGTAGCCAGCCAAGCATGAACTAAAACTTATTTTATGACCATGTCGTTACAGGGATAGAGGTAGATAATATGTATCTAAACTGATCGATTTTGGGGGATCAGTTCCCCTGAGGGCTTTTTGGTGCTGGGGTTTGACCTCAGAGCCTTGTGCGCCCTTGTGTACTCCCCCACTGAGCTACACCCGAGTCCCAACCAATAATGCCGTTATGCATTTGTACATATTAATATATTATTAATACAGTCCCCTTAGCAGCAATATGAACTATAGAAGCAAGGTGAAACTTAGAAAACATTTTATCCATTTTTTCCTTTATCAAGCTATTTTCGTGATTTACTGAAGATATCAGCCTTTAATGTCAAAAGATTATCTACTTAATCCTTGAACTTCCTGTAGGACTCAAGCCCCAAATTAGTTTCTTCTTCAACCCCAAAAGCAAGGAAGAGTGACAGATTTTACTGCAGGGAGTCATTTTTTTTACTTTTTCTCTGCCAAGTATACACTCTGCTATACACATAGTTTCAACCTTCCTCGGAACAGAAAGAGTCTGGAAGATTCTTGCTCCTCCCCTTCTCAGCCTCATGTACTCTACCAAAGACTCCTTTAGGTCTGCCTCGAAAAAGGAAAATGGAAGAAATGCCATCTCCTCTGCAGTGCTTCCCTGCCAGGCCCCATAGCACTGCTTAAAACCCTGCGTGCTGTGCGCCACCCCTGTGCAGTAGCCGTGAGCGGTAGAGAGCTGTCCTCCTGATGGAGCTCTCTAGCTGGGGAATTCATTCATCCCTGTGTTTGTCCCTGGACAGTGTCTGGGCTCCGCGTACACTGTGTGTAACATTACATTCCTTGAATTTCTTCTGATCACATGACCTTTCCTGTTGTTTGGCAGAGGCTAAGATTATGGGTGGGGGTTTAGGGAGAGGTGGTTTAGGTTTAAGGACTTATTTTAATCACGCTGCCTGGGACCCTCCTGAGCTTAGTTTCTTTGCCTTTGTCTTTGTGATTGCTTGAGCCTAATCTGCAGAGGCAGAGGCAGCCTCTAGGAAGCCACCTTAGCCGTCCTTCGTCTTTCCATTAACTTTTAAAGTTTAACGAGGCCTTCCCTACCCTCGGGACCTCCATTCCTACATTTAGTTCTTTTCTTTGACAAATGTATCTTAAGTGGATAAAACCTGCTGTGTATCACTTTATGTAAAATAAATACAGAATACCATTTCAGCCCGAGGTGTGGCTCAGTGATAAGAAGATTTGCCTAACACGGGTGAGACCCTGGGTTCAATTCCAGCACAGCCAAAACAATCAAACAAATGTTTTTACGTCATTTCTTTTGGTTCCCCCACAGCAGCCTCAGTAAAATAAAAGGTGAAGTATCATCCTTACTCCCTGTTGGCAGCTGTGGAAACAGGGTTTCCAAGGAGATGAAAAGTCTTGGTCACTATCATGGAGCTAGTGAGTTAAAGCTCAGCCTTTTTTATTTTAATACATTTTTATTATTAATTGGTACATAGTAATTTTATGTACCTACAGGGTACAGTGCGCCGTTTCAATATATGTGTGCACTGTGTAACGATCGGGTTAGGGCAAGGACACATCTGCCACTTCGGATTTTAAGAACTCAGTCTAAATCATGTTTCTGCCTTCTCTGAGGTAGAATGGCACCAAAATTGTCCCAGCACTGCCACTTACTTACCTGTACTCAACACGACATGCTGTAAAACTTCAGCCTCAGTTTCCTCGTTTGCAAAGTAAATAATACTTATCTCAAAGATGAGTGTGCCAAATTAAATTAGATAATGTGTGTGAAGTTAGTATCTATTGACTTTTTTTTTTTTCCAACAAACTGCTAGAGAAGAGAGACCAGAGAAGAGTTCTCTGACCGTATGATTATGTCATAGCCAGTACCTTTTCCTGAACATTCTCAGACCGTATTTTGGGAAACCTTAAGTTGAGTATAACCTAAGATGTGTGATAGAACTATTTTATTTCTGATTCTACCCACTTTCACTTGTGCAGTGATTCAGCCAATATCACTGAATTCCTGCCTGTTGCCACACTGTGTAACATTATTCAACATCTTGCCCATTTCTTTCCAAAGCATGTTTTACAACATTTTTTAATTCAATTAAAATGTTAGCCTTAAAATCATTATCTTTTCGGGTTTGGGCTTTTTGTTATCATCAAGAAAGGGACTGGCCCTCTCAAGGGAAAAAGAAATGTTTCAGTGCAATTTTTATACTCGTCCTTTAAGAAAAGTACCATCACTAGAACTAGCTATTAAAAACTCAGCTGCTAACTAATAGTATCTACTTTTGAGCACAACAGACCTAAATGCATGTTATTATTTCATGATGGTTGTCCTTGTATTCAAAGGTTCAGTAATGTCATCAGAGCCCATACCCGCCTAGAATCAAGATACAGCAATAGCTCTGGAGGATCCTATGATGAAGATAAAAGTAAGTATCAGTGGGCTATGGCTTTCAGACAGAATTCAGATAGTTGGAGAATGGAAAATGAATACTTTGATTATCCTTAATCCCATAAATATCAAGTAATCATTTAATTCCACTGTGCTGTTGAATAGTCACTATGTTAAAACAAAACACAACAAAAAAAACCAGAGTGAACAAATCAGAGTTATACAAATTCAAACTACTACCCAACCCCATATTTTCATATTCATAGCATTTTTCTCTGGTGATGCAGAGTTGCTGAAAGGCTATTATCGCATTAGAAAATAATCGTTAGCCAGGCATGGTGGCACACGCCTGTAATTCCTGTACTTGGGAGGCTGAGGCAGGAGGATTTTTGAGAGTTGGAGGCCAGTCTGGGCTATAAAGTGAGCTCAAGGTCACCCTGAACTGCATAGTGAAACTCTGTCTCAAAAAGACTAAATAAATAAATAAAAATAATTGTTGCATTTTAGCTTTTCAGACTATCTTGGGAGTGGATTGAAGTTTGAAGCTTTGTGAGTGTGCTCACCCAGAACGGGATCTGATTTCACAGTGAATCTCTCAATGGTTTAGAGCTAACTGTAGAAAACCAAATTTAGGCTACCTTAATCCTTCTTAGCACATTTTTGCTGATTGAATATATACCTGAGAATATCACTGAAACAAAGAGTAGTATATCCTTTCCATCAGAAATCTCGTGATTTTTAAAAATTCTTTAGTAGTCCTTTTGTCTTCCTTTGAAGTTTTATTAAAGAGTAGTAAGTTACTGAGGTGTATGTTTTGCAGTTAATTGATTCTGGACAGTCATCCAAGAAGTTAAGGTGCAGAAATTGAGTAATTTACTGAGATTTAGAACTAAGATAAGTCAATAGTGCTACTGCTTAGATTTTTCTTCTGTGCTAAAATGGTTGTGAACAATCTTCATGGCATAGAACTGTAATGGCGAGCCTTTTAGAGACTGAGCGCCCAAACTCAGAACCCACTTATTTATCACAAACTGCCAACACTGCAATTAAAACTAAATACTGAAGTTTTAGTTTAGAAGAAACAGCTCATACATTAGCATCGTTTGCCTTAAAAGAAAAGCACAGTAACGCATGTGTCATAAGTTTGCCACCCCCAGCATAGAATGATGCTGGCGAGTTAGAAAGAGCAATGGCATTGAATCATCTACCATCCCATCACATAGCGACCTGCTGGTCACTGACACGCCCCATAAACAGTGGAGGCCGTACTACACACCTTCAACGCATGATAGGTGTACCATCGAGGGCTGTGGAAATACACTCTGTGATGTTCACGTATCACCACCCAGTGACACACTTCTCAGAATGAATCCCTGCTGCTTTTCACAAGTACAATCAAGAAAAACTTTATTTGGGGAGAAATTCTAAAGATAATGTGATACATTCTTCCTCTTAATATATCAAATGTATCTCAGAATTAAACCACCTTGTCTGAAATCATATACCTGTGTGGTACCACATAGGCCCCAGCAAAAGTGTGTATCTTGAATGTCAAGGGCCTATACTGAAGGCACTACAAGAAGTAACTCCAGGAAACTTGTCCTTGTGCTTACCTGAAAGATATTGTTGATGAAGTCCATTCATTCATCAAATGTTTATTGATCTCCTACTACATGCCAGACACTTGTAAGTTCAAGGGAAATACCAAGGAACAAAACAGAAGCCCCCACTCTGCAGGACTGTACTTTAGGATGAAAGGAACAGACACCAAAGGGAGGCAGTCCAAGGCCGAGTGAAGGGTAAAGAGTGACTGGGATGGGGCGGACTTAAACAGAGCATCAGGGGAATTCTCTGCTATGAGTTGGTATTTGAGCAGAGAACTGAATAAAGTTGAGCTGTTGTGGGGGGAAGAACATTCCAGCCATGGGGAATAGTCAGCGTGAAGGTCCTAAGGCTGGACAGGGGTCAGCCTGGTCACAGAACAGCTCGGAAACCAGGACGACTGGGGTAGAGGATCTTGCAAAGTCATAAGGTCATGATGTAGATTTCGGGTTTCATTTTGAGTATAAAAGGGAGCCAATGGAAAGTGCTGGACAGTCACCACAGAGATGTGACCACAGTTGTTTTAAAAGGATTGCTCAGGCTGCACCATGAAACAGAGCATAAGGGGACAAGAATGGAAGCAGGGAGACGTAGGGGTCACTGCAGGAGAGGGGCTGTTATAGACTCAAGAGGAGCAATGTGGCTGGGGAAAGTGGCCAAAGCTGGATATGTTTTGAAGGTACAAATACTCAGAATTTGTTGATAATAACTAACTTCTATTTCCCCTCCATAAAATAGGAGTGATAATAGATAACTATTTTTGGACTGTCCATATACATATGTATTGAACAATGCCCGATTTAGCAAGTGCTCCATTAGTTCCTAATCTTGTTATTTTTGGTATTCATTACTCTTGTCATGACAGTACCTTGGATTGTGATGTGGCAGAGAAGTCAGGGGTGACTCTAAGATTCTCACCCTGAGCAAACTGAAAATGCAGCATTTTAAAAGATGGCAAAGCTTAGAAGAGAAAGCTTTCCTGGCGGTGGGAATTCACGTCATTTTCTTTTTATCTGTACTTTTCTTTGCTGTATAATGAATAACTATAAATCAGTTACACAACAGCTAATCAAGTAATTACCTAATGAAGTAATTCTAAGCCACTTGATCATCTAATTTGTATTCACCAAACTGAACGATTAGAAAGTTATTTTTTATAAGCATGCATTTGTAAGATTCTTTCTAAAAACATCAAGAAGGGAAAATAAAACTCTCCTCCAAAAAATCAACCATGCCTGTTTTGCTCACCCAACAGATGACCCAATCTCTCCCTACACGGGCTGGTTGCTGACCATCACAGAGACCAAACAGCCGCAGCCCTTGCCGATGCCCTGTACTGGAGGGTGCTGGGCGCCCCTGGTTGACTATCTGCCGGAGACCGTCACGCCTCGGGGGCCGCTCCACAGGTGAGCATGTGCAGGTGTGGGGAAATGACGGCTCAGCTTTGGCTGGGCTTCTGTGTGAGAAGAGGAAAACCTTGTTCCAAGTCTTGCCAAATGAAATGACTTAAGCCTGTGCAGCCATGCCTGACTCGAGTGACAGCTCCTGGCATATTAGCAGTTCAGTCAAACATTAACCAATGCACAAAGCTGTCTTGTGGCCCTTTTAATTTTTCTTTGATGTCATCTTAATATGGCTGTACTTTCTGTGGTAGTTTTTAGATGGTACACGGCTCGAAGAAAGAGACATGTCTTCAGTTGCCTTCATCCTTGAGCTCGTAGTATCTTGTGACGAGTCAGCTACCTATGATGTGATGAGCGTAACTGATGTTCCCTCTTGTGTTGCTCTATGCTACATCAGAAATTAAACTCTTTCTGTGGAATAAGTCTGAACTTAATTCTTCAGTAAGCCTTAACAGTTGTATTTAGCTGAGACTTGATAATCTAGTGATGTGTTCCTGTCCTCATCACAAGTTGCGTGAATTTTATAATCTTATTGATCAGGTGCAATATTGCTGTGATCTTTATGACGGAGATGGTGGTGGATCATAGTGTAAGAGAAGACTGGGCGCTTCATCTACCCTTGTTACTTCATGCTGTCTTCTTAGGTAAGACCAAATCTAAGCAAAATTTGAGCCAACAGAGGCAGAAACATAGAGTTAATTCATAGAGATTTCCTTTTATATTGCTGTCATTTAGCTTCATTTCTGAAATCTTTACTGTCTTCCATCATTCATTGACTTCTGGTGATATCTCCTCTACAGAATTTCATTTGATCAGTCATTATTTGAAATTATCATATTTCTATAATATTACAAATATTGTTAATGCTATATCTCTAAAGATATCCTAGTTAAGTTAGGCTGTTTTGAGGACCTTTGACTTAGGAAATAAATTTAAAGCCCCGAGACATGGTCAGTGCAGAAAGCAATATGGAACACAGCGCTTTGTTCCAGATACTCAAAGTGCAGACAAACATGGAAAGAAGAGCCAGCTGGAAGACCAGTCAGAGTGAGGCGAGTACCATTATGATCCTTCGGTAACAAGGAGATCCAGGGATGAGAACATCACAGGAGGAAGGAATATGAACCACATCAAATGATGTGGAAAGATCAAAAAAAGTCAATCTATCAGCATTTTATGAGAATGCTTTATTTAAGAAATAAAGCATTTTATTTTTCCTAAGTCCAGCTTTATGTTGGTAACCCCAACAATATCAAAGACAACTAAGTATTCTTTCAACATGTTTCTCCTGCATATCTTGGAATCTTTATCATCTATGGAATCTTAACTCAGCTTGACATTTGTTTATATTCAGAGATTCCACTGTTTTGTTTCAGGTTTGGACCATTACCGGCCTGAAGTCTTTGAACACAGCAAGAAGTTGCTTCTTCACCTCCTGATTGCCCTGTCTTGCAACAGCAGCTTTCATACCATTGCCTCCGTACTCTTGCAGACCCGAGAGATGAGTGAAGCAAAGACTCTAACCGTCCAGCCAGCTTATCAACCAGAATATCTCTATACAGGTAACAAGAGAAGAAGTGGCAGGCAGCCTGGGACAGAGTCCCAAATGGGAAGACGACTAGGAGTGTCAGTGGAACTCAAGCTAACCGCTGTTGTGCTATCCAAGGGATAAAGCAGGAACACTGTAAATGTGCACCATTTCACTTGATAGGAACTTCCTTCTAAAGAGCCTTCTCCACACTGAATATTCTCAAACATATTTTTTCCTTATTATAATTGTTGTCCTATTTGTTCATTGAAACTAAAATGTTCACTGGTAAAGATCTTCCGTCTAGAGCACTGCAGAACAAGAGAGCAAGAAACAGTGACCCAGTCTCCTCTGCCTGAGAGCAGGCTAAGCTCAGGGTGCCGGATCGTTACTCTGTGCCTTCTAGTTCCTTGGAAGGAATCTGCACTTTACTGAATGATCAACTGTTTTCTGCAAGGCACCATTTAATGGGAGCCTACTAAAAAATACTAATGTTTTAAAGCCAAAGATTTCTTCTTAGGAATAGCAACAGAAGGCAGTTAGATAAGTCAAAGAAATTACTGTGCATGTTAAGCTGTAGAAAGTGACCATTTAATTTTCACCATAGAAGTCATTGGTGTAGCTCCTCACATAAAGTTTTTTAAAAGGTTGGTTATGTGTAGAATAATAACATTTGAAATATCTTTTTTTTTTTTTTTTTTTTTTTTTTTTTTTTTTTTTTTTTTTTTTTTTTCAACAAGATCTTGCTAAATCACTAAGTTGTCCAGACTGGGCTCAAAATTGTGATCCTCCTGCCTCAGCCTCCTGGAGTGCTAGGATTACAGACATGTACCACCATACCCAGCTAATCTTTGAAATATTTTCCAGTGATGGTGACTATTACTAGCTCACAGGATTACTTTTTTACCTAATCGTTTTACATATGACATTGGTACTAGGGATGGTACAGCATTTCACATGTCACCAGGTACTTTATTACACTGAAAAGGTTATGCCTTGTATTTATTACTTCTGTTCAACACTGTCTTGTCCTCTAACAGAGGTTAAATTTTTTTGGAAACAGGTATGAAGTCATCATTTACTCTGACATGTAAAGCCCACTGACCTGAGGTTAAACTGTTTATTTTGAGCCAAGCTGCACTTAACTGAAAATAACTGTTAGTAGCCTTTGAGAAATACAGAACTCTCTATGATAGATGACTTTGAAGAGTTCTAATTGGTCGTTTGGGGTTTTTTGGGGTTGTTTGTTTGTTTGTTTGAGACAGAGTATCACTCTGTAGTTTAGGCTGGCCTTTGTACCCCAGGCTGACCTCGAATTTGTGTGATCCTCTTGCCTCAGCCTCCCGAGTGCTGGGATTACAGGCGTGCACTATCATCCCCTGCCTTCTTTTTTGTGTGTGTTTGTTTTGTTTGACTTCTTGTTGTTTGAACTCCTGAGAACATGGGTGTGGATTTAGGCTGAGAAAATTGTAATGTCTATCAAGTTGCGTCTCTCTGAGTGTATCGGTTTTGCATTTATTATACCACTGGTACACTATAAAATGATTTAGATTAGGGATTTACCCCAAAATGTACACAGACAAATAACAGAGAGTTACAGTGATTGACTCTGTCACACATAGGAATAGGTTTACAGATGATAGAAAATGTTCCCTCTTTATAAATAATTATTGAACTTTTGGTTTCAACTGTTGATGTTTTAAAATGCACATGAAAAACCTGTGTGATGAAGATTATTATTCTCACTTTGTAACAGGGAGCTAAGGCACAAAGAATTATAAAGACTCTGAAATTAAATGGCAAGCAGCAGAGAAGCTGTTCTAACCCAGGGCTCCTCATTCCTAATTTGACCCATCTGTCAGACACACCAGGACTATGTGCTTTTTATGGTTACTGCAGAGCAGAGAGGTGTTCCCCTGTATACATTTTCAAACCCACAGCATAGTCAAAGATGTGGAATGTTGACAAAGTACAGTGTGCAATGAAAAAAATGTTATTTGCTTATCCCATATTTCTTTGAATATCATTCAATATAATTAATTAAAATTATTACTAGGGGACTAGACATATCACTCAGTGGTAGAGCTCCCTGAACAAGTGTGAGGTCCTGTGCTCAATTCATATATGTGTGTGATATATTATGTTTTACATATATATTTCACATGTTATTCTTATATATGTATGTTATTTGTATGTATATATACACATACATACATAATATTTAAACTAGGCACGTTTACTCAAAAACATCAAATAAAACTTACTCATCAGTGATTAAGTAACTGTTGTCTTCAAAATGAGTACCCTAGTCAGGCATGGTGGCTCATGCCTATAATCCCAGCACTTGAGAAGCTGGGGTAGGAGGATCGCCATGAGTTTGGGGCCAGCCTGAGCTACATAGCTAGGGCCTGTCTCAAAAAAAAAGAGTACTCTAATCACCAAGAATAACTGACTAACTGTACAGTTAGTGGTTGACCCATTAGAGTGAAACTATGTCTCGGCCTGGCCTGTGTATACATAGACTACATACATACCTGTCTTTTATGAAATCATCAACTAAAACCCAAGAGTGGAAAACAGGCACTCACTCTCCCAGATATTTGTTTACCCTGCAGTGCAACTAACTCCACAAGCAAAGCAAGCCTGTCGATCTTGTTTAATCGTTACAGTAGCCTAAGTCTAGTGTCTCCTCCCTGAAATCCTGCATGTTCATCTCTAGGCCACATTAAGCATACCGACAACCACCCTGCCTAGCACATCCCATCCTAACCTTCTCCTCCGCGCAGGTGGCTTTGACTTCCTGAGAGAGGGCCAGTCCTCCCCAGTGCCCGACTCGGGGCTGAGCTCCAGTTCCACCTCCTCCAGCATTAGCCTGGGAGGCAGCAGTGGGAACCTCCCGCAGATGACCCAGGAGGTAGAAGATGTGGACACAGCCGCTGAGACAGATGAGAAGGCCAACAAGCTCATCGAGTTTCTAACAACCAGGTACTAAAGATCAGAAGTCACGCTGCTGCTTTTGAGAAAAAATGCCAACACTTTAAGTCACACAGGTGACAAAGTGATCCCGGAATTCTAACAAATTCCTGTTTTTTCTTCTAAGTTGCACCTGCTGAAGGTCTGCATAAAAGGCAGACAGATGCTGATAGACGTTGTCTCAGATCCCACGTGTGGTGGATGATGGACAGGGAAATTCTAGGTAGAACATGACGAAGCAGATGGAGGCAGGAGCACCCTGCCACGAGTATGACTTTCCTCATCTATTAGGGCTGCCGGGATTTGGGGGTTCTGGGACTTGGCAAAGTGCTTTGCTCTGGAAGCCAAGGATATTAGCCATAATCAACCAGGAGTAGCCGCTAAGGAGATCATTGTCTGTTCATCCAGCTCAAAGAATCATTTGTAATTGACAGTCAGAAACCAGAAACAGTAGGAAGCTAGATGGAAATGTCCTATGAAAAGGAATAGCAAACTAACCATACCTCAAAATCAAGGAGAACTACTGTCTTTTCAAGTATTCTAGTTCTTCTAGTTAACTGTTTTGCTGTGGCAGCTTCAGAATTTCTGGCACCCCGAGGACCATCATTTGTAAACGGCATGCTTACCTGGAGGTGTGCTTTGCTTTTTCAGTGAGTTAAGTCCTGGACATTTAGTTTGTATACATGTTGTACAATATCTTGTATGACCTTTCTTCTTTAACTAACGCATCACTGAATGCAAACAGTGCAAAAGGAACATTTTCTTTCCTGGAGGACCAGGGATATAGCTCAGCAGTGCAGCACCTACCTGACAAGCACAAGGTCCTGAGTTTGATTCCTAGTAACCCCCCAAAAATAAATAAAATTTTTCTTTCCTTGATCAGTAATTCAGATTATTCTGCAGTGTTCCCTGCTGAATGTGGGGTTTAACATACAGGAAGCTGAGGAAGGAACTGGCTGTGTCCAGGCACAGGCTGTGCGCTCACACAGGGTACTTCAGAGACCTGGATGTTTGTCGAAAGGATAGGTGTTGTCACCACTGACCATCTAATACCACATGTTGGGAAAGGTTCTTCTCAGAAATTGTCTCACCTGGCTACCTCTCATTCTTACTATTAAAAACCAAGTAGACAAGAGAAGTCAAGTTGTCATTTTCATTCCGTGGTATTTGGTAACTTAATAATGTGATCCTGATAAAATCCTTATGTCTACAAAGGCTAAGGTGTGAATAATGAGTTTGTGTCTAAATATATATTTTATTTAACATTTTATATCACTGATTTAGAAAGAAAATATAGCGCCTCCAAAATGCCAAGCGCTATCTGGTGGAAAAGAAGATTTTAATTTTTTAAATAAATTTAACTTGAAACAGAAAAAAAGTATGTCTCCACAAATTAGCTAAGTGTGTTTTGGGTATGTTCTAAAGCTTTATAAGACTGAAATATATCCCCTAATTAACTAAAATTTTCCATATGTATTTAGGTATATGTATTACTCAGAGTCAGAACTTCATGTTTGGCTTTTTAAATGCAAAACAACAACTATATCTTTTGACATTTTGTGTGTTTTGTTTTAAGGGCATTTGGTCCACTTTGGTGCCATGAAGACATCACACCCAAAAATCAAAATTCGAAGAGTGCTGAACAGCTGACTAATTTTCTGCGTCATGTTGTATCTGTATTTAAAGATTCCAAATCAGGTATTTTATCCAATTTGTCTTACCCCCTTTTCAGCATTTCTTAATGGCACTTACTCCATTGGGATACTACATCTTATAATGTGGTCCTGACACAAAATACCTATGGTATAAGTGTATTCATCAGAGAGTTTTGATTCCTATTTCAAACGCTGCCAAACTGAACAATAGTGAAAGCCATCTGTATTTGCATTGTGCTACCAACTAATTTCCTTAACCTTGCTTTTTCAACCTGCTTCTTACCATATTAGAATTAAATTGTAACCATAATATTAATTTTATCTAAAGAAATTGTTGGGCAGGAAGATCATAAATTCAACACCAGCCTAGGACTAAACTTAGCAAGACCCTGTCTCAAAAATTTAACATAAAATAAATAAACAATGAAGAGCTGTAGATGTAGCTCAGTGCAAATGTCCTGGGTTCAATCCATATATATATATATATGGTGATGGTAAGATTATGTCTTATGGATATAAATCTTACTGACCATCATCAGTATCCATAAGAAAAAATGGTCAGCCTGTTTAAGTGGATGGTTAAAATGGTCATACTTGTTTTAAAAAAAAAAAATAGAATTGGGATTAGAAATGTAGTTCAGTGATAAAGTAGTTGCCTAGAACATGTTAAACCCTAGATTCAATCCTCTGAACTTCAAAAAAAACTTTGATGAAATAATTTTGGCTTTAAAATTGTTTGCTATCAAGGTAGTCACACAACTGTGATTCCATCACTCCAAGACACTGAGGCAGGAGAATTGTAAGTTCAAGCCAGCCTGGGCAACTTGGTAACTCCCTATCTCAAAAATAAAAAAGGGCTGAGGATGTAGCTCAGTGCAAAGGCCCTGAGTCATCCCCAGACCCCCTGTCCCAAAACAAAGAAAAAGTTTACTAACAGTTCCTGTACAAGGGACCATTAAATATGCTGAACACAGAAGGATTCCCTTGTAGATTACTGTAGCATCAGAATATTTAAATTTTTGCCAACAGTTGGATTCCTTTTAGATCCAACGTGGCCTATCTGATTTTTGTGCAAAATTTAAACTCATTTCCTCAACATGATGTAAAAACTTGTCTCCACCTTTTTTTCTCTCAGCAGTCTGCCTATATTAAATCTGGCTCTCTGGGTTTCCCAGCTGCTCTGATGGTTAACATATTTCCATTTGAAATATTCTGGACTAACCATGCCTCTTTGCATTATCAGAGGATGCCTACTAAAATCCAAGAAATATGATAAAGTGAAATGGAAGAGTCATTCCAGAAATAGGATTGCCACTTCTTGTTTTAAGTTTCCTCTAGGAGTTCCTTTGAAATATTAAGACTTGAAAAGTCACTTAATAATTGAACACAGCCCACATGAAAAAAAGTAGTACTTGTATGTAAGCCGTTAATTTGTTTAAAACCTTTGATGTGTGAAGATAATAAAAACAAGAATATGTATTAATTTGTTATACTGAAACCTCAGTCCACTTAATGTCTAAGTCTCTTCACACCTTGATCAAGCTGTTTTTGCTTACTGTTTTCTTGTACATCCTGCTGTCAACCTGGTTTTGGTGCATACACACTGTTTGTTTCTGTGTATGAGCCAGGATAGCATACGTGCCCCAGGACCCACAGGCCTAACACATTGAGGGTGTTCTGGATCACATCACAGGTCGGTGTGTCTTTCCATGAGATGCGTAGCATGTGGCTGTGCCGCCCACTGGCTCAGGGCTCTCCTGTGTCTTCTGCATCCAGCCCGGGGGTGGAGGAAGAGAGTGAGGGGAGGAGAACTGGAGACGCGCTGGGAAGCCCTGCTGAATGGGGCATCCAGTGCTCCCTCCCGCGTTTCATTGGCATTAGCCACACCTAACTGCAGGGAAGACTGGAAAATGATGATTCATTTCTTACTGTGGCCAGTAAGAAAAAGAAGGCTTTTTCTTTTCCTAAAGGACATTGTCATAGTGACGGTAGGGTTCTGCAGTCCCTATGTGTACAATTCTTGCCTTCAGGTTCATTACAATTTTAAATAAGCTTTTCCCTATTACCAGAGGAGCTAACCCTGTCATATAAAATGGGGTAAGTGATACAGTTTAAAAAAAGAAACATCATCGATTTGCAAGTTGTAAACTGCCTATAAAGGTTTAATCCTAAATTTCCCGCAAGTCTGTTTTTCTGACCCATCTGTTAGCTCTGCAGGGACATTTTCTCATGAAGTCTACTTGTCTCTGGGGTCCAGTGGCTAAACCACAGATTACAGAAGTGGCATGAATTGTTCCTACATACCTGCTTTCAGTTAACAGCCAAACATGTCATAGAGGCCTCTAGATCACAGGGACAGCTAAAGTCACTATTTTCATTGGATCCTGTGGCTGAAGAAAGAGTAGGAGAATAGCAAGTATACAATTTAATGACTCAGCATGAAGTCAGGTGCTTTATCTTGAATTTTTGTTCCTACAGATCAAATGGTTTTCTGATGCCTGAGAGTACATATATTCATTGGGAGAGCAAATATTCAGACGCAAGTTTAAATTGTGCTTCTCCCTGTGCTGTGTATGCATTTCAGTCTCTGCATATTTACAGAGCAAAGACTGATGGCAGGCCTTAGCTGTGTTTAGAGTTGACTAGGTCCACTAATAGCTCCTTTCTCTACCTTGAAAATGTGTTTCTAACCAACTCTTTCATTTAAAAAAGGAGTAAAAATATTCTGTTTTAAAAGGAGACAGAAAAGTAGAACAATAAATACATTTATGACCATGTGTTATGTATCATACGCTGTACTGGGCACCTCATAATTTATTCAGTTCTTACAATTCTGTGAGATAGATGATGCCACTCACTTAGGTGACAAATTTCTCAGCATTACAAAGCCCCTAATTAAAAACCAGAACCTTCTTGCACCAAAGTTTCTGCCTCTTTCAACTACACTGTACCTTCCCAACATTCATCCAAAATTTGTATTATTTTTAAATGGTTGATTTTTTTTTTTTTTTTTTTTTTTTTTTTGAGACAGTCTTGCTCTGTTGCCCAGGCTGGCCTGAAACTCCTGGGGGCAAGCAATCCTCCTGCCTCAGCCTCTTGAGAAGCTGAATCTACAGCTTCACAACACTCTACCTGTTTTCAAATGGTTTGTTTTTAAATAAGCACCATCCCTGGGTATGACTATGCCATTAGGCTGTTGTTTTAAACATACAGGTGACTTTGATGGCCACACAGACACTGACCTCTCCCCTCTGGCTCTTACGGCCTCAGGTTTCCATCTGGAGCAACACTTGAGTGAGGTCGCCCTGCAGACGGCCCTTGCAAGCTCTTCGAGGCACTATGCTGGTCGATCCTTCCAGATATTTCGGGCGCTCAAGCAGCCACTATCAGCGCACGCCTTGTCTGACCTCCTGTCTAGACTGGTAGAGGTGATTGGAGAACATGGAGATGAGATTCAGGTATGAAGAAAAGACCACGGAGCTCACAGAGGCTGTGTGCTCTCATTTCAAAGATGAGGCGCGAGTAGCTTTCTTTGAGCCTTCTTTCTCTCATCAAATATTTCACCCATTTGAATAATTTATTTTAAAAATTTCTAAAAGTTTATTTTTATATTTCTAAAAATCACTCCAGGCAGTATTGTTCTAAAATCCAGTGGATACTATTCTATTTTATAAAACAGAAAACTGGAAGTTCTTTGGTGGCTTCTTCTTTGTTGGTTTTACTTGGCATGCAGGAAGTGGGTTATCTTGTATTGTTTGGGGGTTTCGCCACCCACCAAACATGTCAATGTACAGACTCCACCCAGAGTAAGGATCTCCATTGTACAAGGGGTATGATCAAAATATACAGCGAACGTTATGTTTTAAAAAGTTGCAGTAAGAGGCACATTGCTGTTAATCTCCCTCAAAATACTACCCTTACTTCAGACACACTTATCCTATCCATTTTGTCACTTTTCTGAAGAAGTTCTGAAAGTCCTCTTTTGTGAGTGACTTTATAGAGTGTGATTTTTTTTTTTTAATGGTAAGTGCTGCCCCAAAGTGCCATCCAACAGAAAGGCAACTCATAAAAATACTACTTTGTGTCCCCATCTACTTTATGCACTACATCTGGCACCATGTGACTTCTGACTCTTCACCAAATGACCATGACAGGTAAACGTTTTGAATCAATTCAGGAATTTGAAACAGCCAGGACATCACAACTAATGACACTCACAAAAGAGGACTTCAGAGCTACATCAGAAATGTGACCTGTTTGAGTATTTTGAGGGGGATTAATGTCTTCTGTTACAGTAATTTTTTTCAATTTAAACATTCATCATGTTGTCCAATCACATGCCATGTACAACCAAAGCCCTGCCCTTCCCTGTATGGTCAGCCTGTAGCGGACTAAGCAGAGTTGAAGACAGAATGGAGACAGGAGCTGCACGGGAAGCCCCTGTAGGTAAAGCCTGGAGAGCGGGAAGCCGAGGTGGAGAATTAAGGACGCTGCAAGCTTTGTGGCTCCCACCACACATGCTCCCACGCCACAGGAAGCCTGCACACCTGTGGGCTCTGCCTTTTTCTCACTGATAAAGCGCTACTGAGGCACAGCTCTTCACATGCCTCATCTTGAGATCTCAGTTTTCCAAAGTTGTTGCTCTGCACTGAGTTGCCCACCCTCATCCTTAGCAGGCGACCGTGCTTAACCCCCTGTTGAGGCTGTCAGACCCAGGGAAATAATTCTTATGATTATCTGCTTGCTCCTAAAGTGTCTGAATTTCCTAAGTGGCCCTTACTTAAAGCACTAACAACTATCAAGTTTTCAGGGACATTAACATTGGAATAAAGTTTCCATTGATTAAATATGTATTCAGGAAGTTAACAGGAGCCATAAGCAACACAAACTGTTCTCTTTGCACACTGCTCAGGGCTATGTCATGGAAGCACTCCTGACCTTGGAAGCTGCTGTGGACAACTTGTCTGACTGCCTGAAGAACAGTGATCTCTTAACCGTGTTATCTCGGTGAGTCAATCTGATTTACTTTGCTCAATACTTGGGAGATGCTACAATTTGGGCAGAGTATAAAGCAGAAATCTAGTTTTTAAGGTGTATTTGTGTCCTAAAAAACACTGTATGAAATTTTCTTAAGTTTTTTAAAAAGGCAGTTAAAACATACATATATATACATCATGTATTTTAAAATAGTGAGATAGAGAACAAATGCTGTGTCTAAAGGACAGAAATATTAATGACTTTTCACTTTTTTATGACCCTGAATATTTTTTAAAGATTTTATGTAATAATTATCCTATTACATTGATAAACAGAAACTAAAACTAAAGATTATTTTTAAGTGAATATATTGAAAACAGTTGGAATAAGTGTTGACTTTACTTTAAAAAATTCCTACCTTAGTATCTTTGTTACTTGTTTTTTTACTCCTGCCACTATTTAATAACCCATTTCAAATTACTCATGATTCCGTGTTTATCTAATTGATCTCATGTTTCTTGAAATTGATTCAGTAAAGCTGAAATATCCTTTTGGGTCTTGTTTTAAATTGAACTTTTTTCTGTGGAAAGGTAATTTTAATGTGATCACTAATATCATAAATATTTATCTATTTGAATCTATAGATTTATCTAAATCAGTAAAAATTGAGCAAGAATGTCGTTAAAGACATTTATCTCTTTAGGATGAATAGACTTAGAAATCACTGAGCAGACTTAGAAATAATTTTTCATAAATTTTAGTAAGTTTTAAAAAGTCCTTGCTTTATTTACTTTTTTCTTTCTAGATAATATCATTTCCATTTCTGTTCTGATCAACCAGTTAACAGAATGGTAAAAGTTTGTACTTACTAGGTATATTTTATTTCATAATTATTCGTATCCAAATTCAACCAAAAAATAAGTGAAAGGTAAGTGACCTGCTGATTTCTTTAGGCTTTAAATAAGTGTAACCCAATGCAGTATTAATTTTTGTTTTTCTTTTGTTGGAGAAGGTTGTTCTTGTTAAGGTTGTTTTGTTTTGTTTTGTTTTGTGTCATAGTTTTATGTTTAAGAATAAGGCAGGGCCAGGAATATAGCTCAGTGGCATAAGCTCCTGCCTGGCAAGCGCAAGGTCCTGAGTTCAATTCCCAGTACCAACTGGGGGGTGGCGGGGAGGACAAGAATAAGGAAAAAGAAACTAATAGAAAGTAATGTTTCAAAAGAATGATTTCCTTCCTTCAGTATTTCCTGGTGGACTTAAAAGGCTGATTTTTCACTGAAACCTCTTTGCATTCTGTTGAACTTATTTATTTTATCCTCAGCTCTTCATCACCAGATTTAAGCTCTAGCACTAAACTAACAGCAAGCAGAAAAAGCACAGGACAACTAAATGTGAACCCTGGAGCTGCCAGTGGCAATACCACAACAGCAGAGCGGAGCCGCCATCAAAGAAGCTTCTCTGTGCCCAAGAAGTTTGGTGTTGTTGACCGATCTTCTGACCCACCTCGAAGTGCTACCCTAGACAGAATTCAGGCATGTACCCAGCAGGGCCTCTCCTCCAAAACCAGAAGTTCCTCCTCCTTAAAGGACAGTCTCACAGACCCGTCCCACATAAATCATCCAACCAATCTC